>LPNX011078630.1:0-33447 GCA_001517045.1 Pseudotsuga menziesii
CATGAAGAAACAATGGACCACATAATTCTGGGATGTCCCTTTGCCAAAGAAGTCTGGATCCAAGTCCTGAACCTAGACCTTGCCACCCAACTGCCATACTCTATCCATGAGCTCTTCTCTAACTGGAAATCTCTGTCCCCCTTCAATCTGTCCAAAAAGGCTCAGCTTAGTTCGGCTTGGGGTTGGCTTCCAAAAGCCACAAGCTGGAAAATTTGGCTCGAAAGAAATAACCGAATTTTTAGAAACCAAGAGTCCACTCCTAGCAGAATTGCTGCTCAGGCTAGAGCCACTCTCGGGGAAGTTCTGGAAAGCAACAGCTCTACTAAAAACTCCATCCAGCTCCAGCAAAATGAAATCAGCTGGTTAAGCCTGTTAACCCCCAGAATCCATCCTGGAACCTCGAGTATAGCCCCTAAGACAGAGCAGTGGGAAATTCGGCTTGAAGACTCTGAATTCAGGCGCTGGAAGTCATCTCTGAATGCTCCTAGCCTCTTCTTCGATGGTGCTTCGAAGGGAAACCCAGGCCTTGCAGGGGCTGGAGGAATAATAAGCTCAGCCGATGGGATCACACTCAACAGGTTCGCCTGGGGGCTAGGTATAGAATCCAATAATGTGGCTGAGTTCTGTGGATTATGGCAGGGCTTAAAAATCGCTCGATCCAAAGGAATGCACCAAATCATAGTATTCGGGGACTCCAGGATACTAATCAAAGCCCTCATTACGAAGAAGGTTCCCCATCATATAAAATTAAGCCATATCTTTCACAAAATCCTTAATCTGAGCAGGTACTTCCAAAATATAAGGTACTTCCATGTGCTCCGCACGCTGAATGAACAAGCTGACACTCAAGCTAACAAAGGAGTGGCGCTGGCCCAAGGCATCTTATGCACTGATGGAGATTTTCAGAGATGTGACATCCCATAGCAGGCTGGGATACACGATCTTCACGCAGCCTCCTTATTCGAGCTGGAAATCCCTCGTTTTTCTTCCCACTGGCAAATATGCCCTGCAGTCTGGCAGCAAGCCTGACCACCTCGGCTCACGGTACTCCTCCTGCAATTTTAAAGACGCGGTCTCTCCTCCCCGATCGCATTCCTCCCTGCATTCCGCTTGTTTCTCAGTCGCCGAGTTTAATCCGCGAGGTCTCCTCCTCCTCGACCCCAAACCCCTCTGGTATCTCGGTTTCCCCTCTATTGACACAGCAATGGCGTCCGAAGATTCCTCAAGCTCAGGAGTGAACGCAGAAACAAGAATAGGCTCTCTGGAAGCGGCAATGGGACAACTCCGATTAAAGCTGGATGTCAACGACAAGAAGATAGATGTAGTCTCCAAAGCTGGGGAAAAATCATGGGATCTCCTGAACACTGAACTGAGACAGCTGCGTGCTGATCTCACTGGAAATCTGAGCGATTTCAAGGAAGAAACCAGAACGATCTTCAAAGATGAAGCCAACACGCATGGCGACTTCGGCAACAGAATTTCTGCACTGGAACTTGAAGTGGCCAAGCTGAAATCTAAGTTAGAAACTTGAGCCGGGCCGCAAGCCCTCTCCTCGCTCTGATCTCCTCTACTATTAAATAAAATGATCAGACCGCTGTAAGGCACTTCTGCCTCTGTTGATTCGATTCTGCACTATGTAGCTAATCATCCAAGTATCAAGCTGATTTTGCTTACTTATAGCTGTTTTCAATGTATCAAGCTTTCGGTAGCTAAATACCGGCACTAATACAATCTACCCCTATGCTTCTGTCAAAAAAAAAAAACATGTATTTGATAAATTATATTTTATTATTGTTTATATAAATATGAATTTGATAAATTAATTTTACGATTGTTTACATAAATATTAATCATATTTTATAATCAAAGTATTTTACCATAAATATTTTATTTATGGAATTTGGATTATATTTTTATTTCTAATTTTTATCTTCTATCTTATAATTATTTTAAAAAACTGATTTTTATCATAAACTGGAATTATATTGATTAGGAGTGGTGATTCAGTATTTAAAATTTGGTTAGTAGTTCTTAACTCTTGTTTCTTTTATGAATGGATTTTGTGAATACTACATGACTAATCCTTTTTTAAGAAACATATACAATGTAAGCAAACCAATATGATGGATTTTGTGAATACTCCATGACTAATCTCCTTTTTAAAAAACATATAAAATGTAAGCAAACGAATATGATAAGTTAAAGTTAGGTTCAAAAAATAATAGTATGTTTAAAGAAGAAATGTTGTAAATTTTTTTTTATGTGTATTGTGAGGTGAAATTTTTTATTTATACATTTATTTATTTATATGTTTTATCTTATTTGTATGACTTTGTCATAAGGTAAAGGTGGTAGGGTATTTTATTCTTATTCTTATATGTATATTACAGTGTTATAATCTGATTATTGTATAAATATTGATATTTATAAATAAGAGTCTTTTAAGTTTGTCAATGTAATGAAAGGATAGGATATGTATGAAAAATGTTTATTTGAAGAGGAAGGAATTCTCCATATGTATGGAAAAGGTTTATTTGAGGAGGAAGAAATTCCTCAAAGCAAAGCTTGATCTCGAAGGACTCAAGGCTCGAACTCTTGACCTCTCCTGCTCATTAGGAGAGTGTGCACACATCTTACTAATTGAGCTATCCCTTTGGGACTACTTCAAAGTTTGATCTAAGTAAGTATTAATATGGTTTCTTATATCTAATATATGTGGATTCATTTAGAAAAAGAAATAATTTACCTTATGTAAATTCAATATAATAATAAGAGTTCCCAAAAGATCCATATTAATAAGAGTTGAATCACCAGATGCAAGAAATTGAAGAAATAATCCAAAAGTAAAACATTATTTACACAATATTAGACCTATCTGACATCCACTATATCATATTAAACACCTTCAGATAGAACATACATGCCATCTCTATCTAGCCTCTGGGTACTTAAATCACCTTTGACAATTTTCCTTATTCCCTTAACTGCTTGTTTAACCATTTCCTTCTTTCCCCTGTTCTTTAAAGAATCTATCTTCTTGTTTTTCTCTCTTAATATGCTACGATCATTTTCAGGTGTCCACTCATTGCATTCATCATATTCTGTATTCTGAATTAGTTGTTTATTTTTGTTTTCAAAGTCCATGTTCTTAGAAGTTTCCACTTTATTTCTCTCCTCTACTGAACCAATTTCTCCTATAGGAATGGTTTCCAAGTCCATCTGTCAAGCACGCATGTGCCAATTCTAGAATTTTATTAGCATGAAGATATCCTGACAAAAAATACACTTGTTAACACTATTTGAATATCCATAGTTCAGAATTCAATACTAGCCCCAAAGAATGAACCATCAACTCCAACTTGACTATAGCATGAGTCAATTAGAGATCATAAGTTGACTACCCCAATAAGAAAACTGCACCGGAATTTAATGTTGGAATGTCAAGAAGCAACAATAGGTAATAAACAACTGCTGAGAAAACTGCATCTAACCTTGACAAGAGGAACAACATCTATTGCAGTGATCATAAGGTATTGAAAACTGAAAATAGAAAATAGATAGCTTCCTAGAATAAATATTATAGCATAATATAGTTGTTTAGAAAACAACCAACAAACCTTGTATGTCTCCTTGGCATCAGCCACATTGGAATCCAGAATGTCATCACCCTTTACACTATTTGGAAGCATCTACAAAGAAGATAGAAGAATAAATTTGCTGAATGCACAGAGTGCTGATATAACACAAAGGTACATCCAACAGTCACTTAGAAAACTAGTCATATGTGATCTTTAAAATTTTGCAGGCAACAGACTGCTAGAGATTTGGGATGAATATATGCATGTTGATCTGCATCCTCTAAACAATTCTAGAACATGTGAACCTAATAAGTACAGGGAATACCTTTGAACCATAACTGAAAACTTAGTTAAAAGAAAACAAAAAATGGTTGGATAGGACTTGCTTCTTCTCGTGCTCTTCTTCATGAACAACTTCTTCCATAACTAGGCTTTCTATAAGTTCACTATCCACATGCATTGGACCATCAAGTTTGTAACTGTGTGATTTTCTTGTTGATCAGATGTGCTTTTGATCTCCTTTGTTGCAGAACTGTCAGTGTCTATTCTTAGTTCTTTTTCCTCAACAGTTGAATGGTTCTCTGAATCAGCTTTGGTGACTATAGCATGAGTCAATTAGAGATCATAAGTTGACTACCCCAATCAGAAAACTGAACCAGAATTTAATGTTGGAAAGTCAAGAAGAAACAATAAGTAACAAACAACTGCTGAGAAAACTGCATCTAACCTTGACAAGAGGAACAACATCTATTGCAGTGATCATAAGGTACTGAAAACTGAAAATAGAAAATAGATAGCTTCCTAGAATAAATTTTATAGCATAATATAGATGTTTAGAAAACAACCAACAAACCTTGTATGTCTCCTTGGCATCAGCCACATTGGAATCCAGAATGTCATCACCCTTTACACTATTTGGAAGCATCTACAAAGAAGATAGAAGAATAAATTTGCTGAATGCACAGAGGGCTGATATAACACAAAGGTACATCCAACAGTCACTTAGAAAACTAGTCATATGTGATCTTTAAAATTTTGCAGGCAACAGACTGCTAGAGATTTGGGATGAATATATGCATGTTGATCTGCATCCTCTAAACAATTCTATAACATGTGAACCTAATAAGTACAAGGAATACCTTTGAACCATAACTGAAAACTTAGTTAAAAGAAAATAAAAATGGTTGGATAAGACTTGCTTCTTCTCGTGCTCTTCTTCATGAACAACTTCTTCCATAACTAGGATTTCTATAAGTTCACTATCCACATGCATCGGACCATTAAGTTTGTAACTGTGTGATTTTCTTGTGGATCAGATGTGCTTTTGATCTCCTTTGTTGCAGAATTGCCGGTGTCTATTCTTAGTTCTTTTTCCTTAGCAGTTGAATGGTTCTCTGAATCAGCTTTGGTGTCAGCCATCAAGCCTATTGTAGTTGGAACTATTGTTACTCCTTGAGGACTTAATTTCGAGTCCATGTCTAATAGGCCTTTGTTGGAATGGAAACAGAGAGCTTTCTCAGCAACAGCCAGTTTTGGTGACCAACAAAGATCTGAAATTGGCGTGGGTCCTTCTTCCTTTGTTTTAGAGCTCATTTGATAACATTTTCTTTTCATAGATGCATACCCAAGATCATAATATGCTTATCTATGATTATGTAGCATATGAACCCAATTTTAGAATAGATTGCAATGTGATAGATAATAGACCAAGTGAGATTTGACATGGATGATAAAACCCCATGCTTGAAATGAGATCCAGACAGAAGAAACAGGAGAAGCATCCTCTTTCTATTTTTTAACATATGATAGGGGCCTAGGGCATTATGTCTAAAAAAATTGAAATATCAGCATTGTTTACTTCCTACTACCTATGAGTCAATTTATCTTTAGTTCAACATTTATTTTTGTTCATATTCACTCATTAAACATACATTGATATTTTGTAACAAACCGACATTTATGGTTTTATTTTCTATTTCCATTATTATTCCTGTTTTTTATTTTAGAAATCTGTTTATTTTGATAATATTGAAAGTTCAGAGATGTTTGTGCCATCCATTTCTAGTTCATTTCTTTGAGATGAGCTACAATTGCTATAATATTTTTAGTTTATTCTATGCAGTATTTTGGTGCCTCCCCCTTTCCTGCTTATGTACCTGTTTTTGATTCGGAGAATGAGAGGTCCTACATCTTTGGACTGAGAACACCAGAAGTTCCACCAACTATATGTGGTAGGTTTTGTGTTTAGTTGATGTAGTGGAAATATGCACTTGTCTTCACTTTCACATGAAGGCATTCTTTATGCTAATTTTTCAAAGAAGGCCACATGTCTTCTTGAAGTTCATAATTGATATCTTTCAATTGACATGCCATTGTTGTTTTTGCCCATATTTTTTGATATAATGTGTCTCAATGGTTTTCAGTGGACTTAAGATATACATCAAACATTTATCTTTGGCCTTTCAAGCATGTTTTGTTGGTGATTTCAATGAATAGAATAGCCATCTGTCTCTCAAAGATTCATTAACTATGTAATAAAGCATGAAATGCAGAGATTGATTAGAACACATTATTCATTTTCAGCATACATGTTTTACTATTTCAAGTTGATACATTACCTTTAGTATCCATGATATTGAAACTCTCATCCTAATACACAGACATGTCTATATGTATGTCTTGTTCCAACCATTTAAGGGGATTCATATGTTGGAGAATGAGGTATGTTGTCACTTCAACAAAAGGACAAAATTCTAATATGCGGTGTTCCTATGAGAGATTTACTTTCTTAGATGGTAAGAAATTTTGTTTTAGGAAACTAATTGAAGTTTTCTACCTATTTCCAGAGCCTTTTTATGGTACAATATGTTTATATCATAGAGAAAGGAGAGAATAACTGACAGAGGACTTCTATTTCCAGTTCTTGGCCAATGAAATGTAAGATGTAAGTACCATTCAATTTTTCCTATTATGAGAGCAATTGATTTGATCGATTTTTATTTAGTTAGTTACCTCATTTTGTTTCCTGTTCTTAGTTCATTATGCATGAATGTTCTTGGCACCCTACTTATCTATTGCATTAACATTTTTGAAATAATATATTGATGTCAGACCAATAATTTTTTATCTTGATTTTATTTTCGAAGATTGACTGAATACAAGATATTTATGATAATATGCCAGGGTATGGTGCCAACGCCGTGCTATCTTTACTTTGGACTCCCCATCTTCATCGGTTTGCCTACTTATTCAGTTGGAAAATCCTCCAATTGAAAGAGGAGTGACACCATCAATATACTCTCACAAAGAACCTGTAATTACGTTTCCATAAAATGGATCTTCCTTTTCGGTTATTTCCTTGTTTGATGAAGTTTACTTAACATTCTTTGCTCAGTGCTAAATTTATCAGCATGGTTGTGTCAGTGACAGTGTTTCTTGATCTTGAATTTTGGACTCATATATTTATGCCAGTTTAAGTTCGATTTTTTGTTTCAATTAGAGTTTTCCTTAAATAAATGGAAGTTGTCTTTCTCTTTGAAATATCATATAAATCTTATATTCTTCCTGATGTGACATTCCATTGATGTTCTATTCTAGTGCCTTTTGCTTTAGAGAATGGTTGAGCAATTTTTGTTTTTGTTTTTTGTAGTTATTTAATATCGTTGTCTTGTTGAATTTCAAAATTCTCCAATATGAAGTTTTTAGATCCCACGAAATTTCTTGGTTATAGTGAAAATTTCAAGTTCTTGGAAGAAAAAACTTATAAGAATGTCTTTTATGAATAGTTATGGAACAGGAAGAGCCGAGTGATTATGAATATGATATTTCAGGTTCACGTATAGCTGAATATGGTTGTTACTTCCAAAAGATGGCATTAGTTTCCTTGATGCATCTTTTGTCAGAATATTATTCCAGTTCAATAACCACCTTGTTTTTTAAACTTATCATGGGGGTAAATAGGACTGCATATTGTGTTGTACACAACCTTTTAGCACTGGAAATTTTGGTTATCTTCCTTTTCGATTGTTTCCTTGTTTGATGAATTTTACTTAACATTCTTTTCATAGTGCTAAATTTTTCGGCATGGCTGTGTCAGTGACAATGTTTCTTGATCTTGAATTTTGGACTCATATATTTATGCCAGTATAATTTGGATGTTTTGTTTCAATTAGAGTTTTCCTTAAATAAATGGAAGTTGTCTTTCTCTTTGAAATATCATATAAATCTTATATTCTTCTTGATGTGACATTCCATTGATTTTCTATTCTAGTGCCTTTTTCTTTAGAGAATGGTTGAGCAAATTTTGTTTTTGTTTTTTGTAGTTATTTAATATCATTGTCTTGTTGAATTTCAAAATTCTCCAATATGTAGTTTTTATATCCCATGAAATTTCTTGGTTATAGTGAAAATTTCAGGTTCTTGGAAGAAAAAGATTATAAGAATATATTTTCTGAATAGTTATGGAGCAAGAAGAGCCGAGTGATTATGAAGATGAAATTTCAGGTTCATGTATAGCTGAAGATAGTTGGTACTTCTGAAAGATGGCATTAGTTTCCTTGATGTATCTTTTGTCAGAATATTCTTCGAGTTCAATAACCACCTTATTTTTTAAACTTATCATGGGGGTAAATAGGACTGCATATTGTGTTGTACACAACCTTTTAGCACTGGAAATTTCGGTTAAATTGTATCCTAGGTCTTCACCTCACTCATGGAATAGTACTGTCAACACATGCATGATTGTCTCCATGGTTGCAACAACATCACTGTACTTGGATTACTCTAAATATTCCTCTCGACTAAGCCATTGTTTTGTCCTAAAACCTTTAATTAGGCTATTAATGAAGAAATTTGTCATCACTTCTAGCCCAAGTCACATGGATTTACCATAGTGGTTTGATTTCCATCAGAACATTTTTCCAATGCATCACTTGTAAACCAACCCATACATATTGGGAAGTCATCTTGAACCTATTCAATCCTAATCCAATTGAGCTTTCAAAAGGTGATGTGCCAGCAATGATCGAAAATTTGAATGCTATTGTGAAAGGTCTTGGATAGTCACACTTTTTTCCCTCACAAAGGTTGTCCTTGGATCACACAATCAAAGTTCAAAAGCCATTTGATTTGGATTTTCATTCATTTAAACCCTATTTGCCTTAGTTTTGACTACATAAACTAGCTTGGAGCATCATGTATGCTCTATTCCTTTTGTTACAAGTGCATTAGAAGATTTATGAACAAATGTGTTGATCCATCCTTTGCATGTTCACCTTATATCTCAACTATCCAAGGTGGTTGGATTTGGGTGACAAAAAAGTTTAGGATTTCCTTAGTTTTTTAAGAAAGGGAAGAAACATATATTAGTGAATTTCCGTGATTGTATTATGTATAGCATTCTAGAAACTAAATTTAAGGCCTTGTACCTTGCTGAACCATTTTTCTTGTGTTGGGGACAAAATTTTCTGATTAGAAAATGTCGGATTGTGAGAGGCTTTCCTCAGTTAGTATTTTCTCCATGTTCACATGACATTGGAAATGGATAAGATTTCTTCCTTGCAAGTTGGCAGTTGAGAAAGGAGGTCAAGCCCAAACAAAGGATCACGTTGATCATTTGCTACATTCTTCTCGTGCATTGGTAGGGTCATTGAGTTTTAGCTGCTTGTTATGGCCATGGTATTCTTCATGGGTAGTGGAAGAAAGTCAAACCAAAAACCCATGGACTCATGCCTAGAGCCCATGGAATAAAATGACAAAAAATTCTTTGTTGTGGGATTAATTTGGTTATGAGAGCTCTTGCCTAGAAATATTCTTTGGTCCCTTGGATTTGTGTTTTCATACTTTGTTGTCTTTCTAGTAGAGCTACTACCAATGGGATCCAAAACCTTCATTTTATGCACTAGATTTTTGTTTTCAAAATTGCTAGTGTTTCTAGCAGAGCCACTACCAGTGGGACCCAAAGCCTTCTTTTGGTGCACTGAATTTGTGTTTTTAGACTTAACAATATTTCTTGTAAAGCCACCCCCAATGGGACCCAAAACCTTCTTTTGGTGCATTAGATTTATGTTTTTCAACCCAAAGCCATCGCCAATGGGACCCAATATCATCTCTTCAAATGAATTATTTCTTTGCCCATTTATTTTATCAAACATAAAGGGTACCCTTTCTTCAAAACCTGCCATTGATCCTAACCCATTTGAAAAAGTAGATTGACTGTCGCATTGATTAGCATATTTTGAGAAAATGAACCAGCTGCACTATTCCAACTTGATTGTGATGTATTAGAAGAATTTGAAGAAAGAAATGATGAATGCTTCACATTAGACTTTTCCTTCAAGCAAACTTTCCTAAGCATCTGCCTCAAGACTTCTACATTTATCTACTGAGTTTGAGGATTTTGAGAAAACCCAAATGTAGCCCTATCCTATGAGGATCTTGATACATTTCTGATATGTATATGCAACCTATAAAATGCACTAGATAAGATGACAAAACTATTATCATTTTCTGCAAATTGTCTTTGTTAGGTCTCATATAGTGGTACACTTACGGTTGCTAGGGAATAGTGATTTTTGCAATCCCATTAAGCCAATTTCTTGAGTTTTGTTCAAAATTCCTAGAAAATGTTTATGGATTTCATAACCTGATTGACCATATATTGTGAACTTATAAAATATATCATCCTTTTCCAACCATTAGATACTCAAAGTTGTGTATTGATCCTTTTTACCATTATAGAGGACTTTGTAAGTTAGGTTCCCAAATTCTTAAAGGGTGCTAGCTCAATGGAAGAGCACTTGCCTTATAAGCAGGGGGTTGGTGGTTCGATTCCTCCATGCCCTAATGATATTATAATACCGGTTAAAAACAACTATATTATTACTAAGCAAAAAACAAGAGATAAGTGACCAAACAATGAGAGATAAATGACTAAACAAAATAACCAAAATTCGTATATAAAACTACTAAAAATGAATAAATTAGTAACAAAAAAATGAGAGATGTGAAACTAGGCATTAAAAAGGATGCAATAGGTGGTGCTAATGATCAAGCCAAACATGGCATTGATATGGTAGCAAAATAAGACGTGAAACTAGGCATTAAAAATGATGTAACATGTGGTGCTAATGATGAAGCCAAATAGGGTGTTGATATGGTAGCAAAGTAAGATGTTACTTTGGATGCAAAACATGGTCCTACATAGGAAGCAAAATATGGTGCAACAATAGAAGCAATATTTGGTGTAATTTTGGTAGTGAAACACGATGCGAAAAAAGAAGCAAAAATTGGTGCAAATTTGGAAGCAAAAATTGGCACATATTTGGAAGTAAAACATGGTACAAAATGGGATGCTAAAGTGGTAGAAAAAATGGATGCAATATTGGATGCTAATTTGGATGCTAACAGGGTGCTATTAAGGATGCAAATATGGCGCTAATGGGGATGCCATTTAAGAAGAAAAAACTGACACTCGCTTGGATGCAAAATATGATTTTATTTAGGAAGCAAACCTTGACGTTGTTTAGGGAGCAAAGTTGGACGCTATTCTGGAAGCAAAAAAATAGACGCTATTTTGGACATCATAAAGGATTCTATCTAGGAAGCAAAAAAAGGTGCTTTTTGATACGCTTTAATTTTTGTCCATTGTTATAGCTCAAAATGACACATCTCTACTTGTGACCATTTTCCCATGATTATGTCGCATGTCGGCACTTCCATGATGACACTTCATGAAAAGTCACTGAAAGTCACTGAAAAAACACCTAACTTGGAGGACCCATATCTTGAGTTTTTTAACTCCGTTTGATCTCATCTCTATGCCGTTGGAAATATATTTCAGTTAGATAAAACTTTCTAGAAGACACCAAAGTCTGAAAATGCCCAAAAATACCCGAAAAATGAGTTTTTGATGTGTACACGACTTTCCTTAAGGAAAACCCGCATACGTACGTGATTTGTTGTATATAATAGTCGCGTACACCTTAAATATGTGACTTTTATACATTGAAACCTACTTGTACTCCTCATGTACATGATTTTTGTCTCTGCAACCTGCGTACGCCTCCTAAAAATGTCAAAAAATATGAATTTTGAATTTTGGGTAGTTTGGGTAGTTATGCAACTAACTCCTTCGGTTGTAACTACTTTGTCTTCGCCCCTAACTCTTCCTTAAACATATAAATAGAGGTAGGGAGGTCCATGAGTATAGACTTGAATCTTTGCATTGTTATACTGGAGGATTTGGAGCTCTCTTTTCCCACACCTTTGCCCTGGCGATCATCCCCTTGTGTTGCAGAGCTTGGAGGCTGAGTTCTTTGGAGAAGAGAAGCAGCAGAACCAGATCAAGGTTTCGTGAGGTGCCAAAATTGAAGAGAAGGTATACTTGTACTTGTTTTCAAGAGTAATAAAGATGTGATGTCCTTCTTCTTCCCAAATCATTATTCAATGTGTGATTGGATTTCTGTTTATGATCATATGATGATGTGAATCAGATTATTATTTCATATTTATTTGATTATCATTTCTTTATATGTGGTCATATTGGTTTGAGGAAGGTATAAATTGTTTTGTAGGTCTCTTGGGGAAGAGGAGCAGGAGAAGGGCTATAGAAATCTTGGACCAGCCTTTAGTTAATCAGGTGTGGACCTTTCTTATCTCTAAATCTTGCTTATATATACTTGCAGAACTATATGCATCCACCTTTCAACCCCAGTATTTTGATGGCATCTTAAACCCTAGCCATAGGATACTTTCCTTTACAAAAGAAATTTCATCTGTTATAGCTCAAAATGACACATCTCTGCATGTGACCATTTTCCTATGATTCCGTCGCATGTCGACACTTCCATGACGACACTTCATGAAAAGTCACTGAAAGTCATTGGAAAAACACCTAAATTGGAGGACCCATATCTTGAGTTATGTAACTCCATTTGACCTCATCTCTGTACCATTGGAAATATATTTTAGTTAGCTAAAGCTTTCTAGAAGACACCAAAGTCTAAAAATGCCCAGAAATACCCTAAATATGAGTTTTTGATGTGTACACGACTTTCCTTAAGGCAGACCCGCATACATACGCGAGTTGCTATATATAATAGTTGCGTATGACTTAAATATGCGACTTTTCTACATTGCAACCTGCGTGTACTCCTTGTGTATGCGATTGTTGTCTCTACAACCCATGTACGCCTCTTGAAAATGTCAAAAAATACGAATTTTGAATTTTGGGTAGTTTGGGTAGTTATGCAATCGACTCCTTCAGTTGTAACTACTTTGTCTTCACCCCTAACTCTTCCTTAAACATATAAATAGAGGTAGGTAGGTCCATGAGAGGAGACTTGAATCTTTGCATTGTTATGCTGGAGGATTTGGAGCTCTCTTTGCCCACACCTTTGCCCTGGCGATCATCCCCTTGTGTTGCAGAGCTTGGAGGCTGAGTTCTTTGTAGAAGAGAAGTAGCAAAACCAGATCAAGGTTTCGTGAGGTGCCAAACTTGAAGATAAGGTATACGTGTACTTGTTTTCAAGATTAATAAAGATGTGGTGTCCTTATTCTTCCCAAATCATTTTTCAATGTGTGATTGGATTTTTGTTTATGATCATATGATGATGTTAATCAAATTATTATTTCATATTTATTTGATTATCATTTCTTTATATGTGGTCATATTGGTTTGAGGAAGGTATAACTTGTTTTGTAGGTCTCTTGGGGAAGAGGAGCAGGAGAAGGGCTAGAGAAAGCTTGGACCAGCCTTCAGTTAATCAGGTGTAGACCTTTCTTATCTCTAAATATTGCTTATATATACTTGCAGAAATATATGCATCCACCTTTCAACCCCAGTATGTTGATGGCCTCTTAAACCCTAGCCATAGGATACTTTCCTTTACAATAGAACTGGCGACTCCACTGGGGACAACCTTGTCTATTTGGGGTTTCTTTGTATTTCTTTTATCCTTTTGTAAAGTTTCAGGTATTTCTTACAAGCTAGGAACACCTTTTGAGTTTGTTGGAACACCTTTCCTGCCTTCCTAGGTCAGTTTTTGATCATTTTTGTGCCTTTTGTCATCCATACGCGACTTTCAGGCTAAATAGTCGCGTGTCTGTGTTGTATACGTGACTTGCACTACTTGCAACCTATGTGTCATACATGACCTGCCTTAAGGAAACCTGCGTATGCACCTAAATTTGTGTTCTTTCATCATTTTTTAGGGTTTTTGGGTGATTTGAGGGTTGTTTGTAGGGTCTTCAAGGGTCCTCTGCATGTGCATGACTCTTGAGAGGTTGTTTTATCTCTGTTTGAGAGGTTTTTTTTATCTCTGTTAGGTGCTCTTTGTCTATCTTGTAAGTCTCTTTCAAGTCTTTGAACTTGTTTTTACTGCTTTCCCCTCCACCTCCTTCTTTGGCTTGACCTTGTTAGACAAGGTACTGAGCAGCCTCTGTTTGTAGGTTTAGATTGATACTTGGGACTTCTTAACCTTTGTTTATGTCAGTCTTATTGCTCGGTCTCTTCATTCTAAAGTAGTTGGCTTGTTTGCCTTTGTGAGCCTTACTTTCAAGAGAGGTCGATATCCGACTTTAGGGAAACCTAGGGTTTGTTTGTGGGGTGTAGAGTAGTTGTCTATTTGCTTTGCTTACAGTACTTGCTTGCATTAGTGGATAGGCTGATTTCTCTTTTGCATTTATAAAAGAAAAAGACAAAAACACATATTTGCTTTATATGCATGTAGATTAGGTTTTTAGTCTAGATTGCATAGCATATCATTGTTTTTGAAAAAATAAAAATAAAAATAATTTTTTCTTTTGTGGCTTTCAAGTTTCTATTTGAAAATGAAAAGAGAATAGTTTTTTCTTTTTGCATTTCATATCTCTTTGCTTAGTCATTTTGTTTCAACTTTGAGTCAAAACACCACATAAGTTTCACGCCATTTACCCTCTGACTAAAAACAACCCTTAAAATAAACGATATAATTTAAAAATTATTAGTAAGTTTTATTTTATAGGGTCATACACCAACTAGCTTAGGCTAGACTTGTGGGATAGGGAGTTTAAAATCCCCAAAAGTATAAAATTTCAGACGTACTTGGCCAATCACTAGGTAAATCCTTTTGTATGTTGATTGTATCTGGGAAGGTCCTCTCAAATAGGAGTTAAGCAGGAGGCCGCATGGAGCCTTGGAATGAGGAGATAACCCTCTGATTCCTTGTCAAAGCATAGACCAAGGCTTTTGCGCATCTAGGGATTCTGTCTTAGATAGGGTTTCGGGCTTTGCTACCCTGCCCATGCGTACGAACCAGGCTTGCGATTGTCCCCCAGACTGTCAATATAGTTAAGGTAGCCTTTAGTCTCTTTGACATCTAGGGTTCATACACAGGTACACCGGAAGGCTATTTCTGGTTGACCTTGGACAAACTTGGAAGGTAACCCCGGTAGAAGGTGTGGGAGAGCGGTGGGTGATTCCTTCGCTTATGCCTAAGAACATCTATAGGGACGCCAAGTAACTTTCTATCAGCTTTCTTTTGGAAAGCGTATCTTATGCCTATTTGTCTATTTGGCTTTAGGAATTTTTAGTGAGTGCTTTGTGGTTTGTCTGTGCTTAGTGTGCCTTTAGGTGTGTGCTTTGTAATTTTGGTTGCTTGTCAACCTCATACTTTGTCTCCTAGTTTGAAAATATGTCTAACACCCCTTTGAACACCAACAAAGAGATCCCCATGCTGGGAACTCCTTGTACTATTCCTCTCACGGGGAATGTTGGTGTTCCCTTGATGGCCACCCTAAATCTACCTGGATTCACCCTAGGGCTACTGGTGTGGTTGTTTTCCACTCCAATTGTCCTGAATGCTCCTGGTGCTTCTCAAGTAAGCTCCTTATATCAAGGGAATTAAAACACTGCCTCCCCTTCACCTGTAGTTGATTCTCCTCCTTCTACCTCATGCAGTGAAAGTACTGATACTAGTAACCGGCAGTCTAAAAGGAGTAAAAGGAGGAATAGGAAGAAGGCACATAAGCAAGGGGGAACCTGTTCAACCTCTGCAAGTCAAGTTGAACCTTACCACCCAACCTCTGTAGTTCATGCTGGGGGCACCTATCCAACCTCTACAGGTCATGTTGGATCTAGTCACTCAACCTCTGCAGTTCATGCTGAGGGCACCCATTCAACCTCTGATGTTCAAGTTGAACCTCCTCATCCAACCTCTACAAGTCATGTTGGATCCATCCACCCAACCTCTGAAGTTCATGCTGGGGGCACACACTCAACTGCTGCAAAGCATGTTGATCCTAACCATTCAACCTATGTTGTTCATGTTGGTGGTGCCCATCCAACCTCTGAAGGTCATGTTGGACCCAGTCTCTCAGCCTCTGTAGGTTATGTTGGGGGCAGTCTTTCAGCCTTTGTGGTTCATGTTGAAGACAATCCGTCAACCACTGCGAGTCATGTTGACACTGTTGAAAAGACTACCCATTCAAAACACAATCCCAAGTTTCCTTGTAAGCTTTGTGATGGAGACCACCTTACTTATAAATTCCCTTCTATCGCGGAGGTGTGAAGAGTTTGGTTTCATGGTCATCCCATTTTTGAACATTCTGAATATTTTCAAAAACCAACCTCTCTTAGTCAGGTTGGACCCAGCTACCTAGCCTTTGGTGGTCATGTTGGAGGAAAAATATCAACCTCTGTAGGTCATGTTGAGAGAAAACAGTCATCCACTTCTAGCCATGTTGACACTGTTGAGAAAACTGGCCATTTGAAGTGCAAACTTAAGTTCCCTTGTAAGCTATGCGAGGGAGATCATCTTACTCACCAGTGCCTTACTATCGCAGAGGTGCAAAGAGTGTGGTCCGAGACTTAAGAATTTTCTTCTCCTGAACAACCTATAGTTTCTCAACAACCTACTCAACCTTTGGTTGATCAAGTGGTCGAACCAATATCAGCTTTGTTCGATCCCACTCTTCTTTCAGAGAGTGATCCTTATGTGATTGAACCAATGTCATCTTTGGTCAATCCCACTCTCCCTTCGGAGAGTGACTTTCACGAAGCGGTTGAATTGATTTCAGTATTGATCGATCCCACTCTTCCTTTGGAGAGTGAAGTGTCTACTAGTCACATTTTCTTCACTACCAGTTCAAAACTTACTAAATAAGGGGGCACTGAACCTACTTCGGGTCAACCCCCACCAAGCTCTCGGATTGCTTCCTTTGATTAGGATAGCCTAGTTGATCTGCGCCTTCCTTATGATGCACCTTTCTAGATAAAGGTCAAAGTTGAATCATACACGATTGCTCATTGTATTGTTAATGAAGGAGCCTCATTTAGTATTTTGTCTGCTTGTGCTTAGTGAGGCATGGGATATCCCAACCTTGTGTCAACTTCTAGTCAGTTACTATCCTTTGATAGAAGAACTTGTATAGCCTTAGGAATTCTTTCTCAAACACCTGTTACTTTGGGTGGGAAGACCGTCTTAGTTGAATTCATGGTAATAGAAGACCCCTTGGACTTCAATATGCTCCTCGGACATGATTATGTCTATGCCATGCAAGCTGTGGTGTCAACATTCTTTCGTGTGATGTACTTTAATCATGGTGAAGAAATTGTCACTATCGATCAGTTGGATTTTCTTGATTTGTATCCTAGCCCAACTAGAATCCAAGTCTTTCCTTTATTGATTCCCAATGTTTCTATAGACACTACCCCGCCACGGGTGAGCTATGTGGCCTCATGTCCTTTGAATTCAATTGCTACTGAGAAGCAGCCTCTATTTTCATGCTTACCTTCTCGGGACATGGTCCCAACAGTTGACTAGGTGAGTCATCCTATACAGACTGTGGGGCCTATCCTCCACTCTGTCAATCCATTTGAAAGTTTAGACATGTGTCCTATCTCGGATGATTTCCTTCCTTTGGACGAAGTCTTCCTAGATTCTTTGATACAGTCTGACCTTATTTTGGATGTTGGTTTAGTTGTGACTAAGTCTAACCCTGATTTTCCTAGTAAGCTTTACCTTTCTTCTTATGTTGGTCTTGTTGAGTCTTTTGACTCTTCCTTTGAACAGCAAGTCAGTGATCCTGATGAGTTTGATTTTTCTTTTGAAATTTTCAACTCCCGTGATACTGAGTTTTCTCTTGCAGTCTCTATCTCTCCTGTTGATTTTTTCTCTCCTTCTGAGGTTGATCTTACTGATTATAAACCCTCGAGCCTTGGTGCTATAGAATCTTCTTTGGTTGATTCTTCCTTGACTTTCCCTTTTGTAGAAGATAGCAAACTCGCATGTGTTTCTGCCAAAATGACCTGCATCAGATCTTTTCTTTTGAATGTGATTCTGATGTTGTTGTTTTTTGGAGACAGGATTTTTAGTTGGAGTCACAAATGTTTACTAGCCTCGTCTTGTTTTTCAAGTTGTAACTGCATTTGCATGTGCCCTTCTTGCACTTATGAGATTGATGCCGGATTTCACGCTTTTAGCTCATTGTATAAGCCCTCATCTTTGTTCTCATCGCCGCTAAGCCTTGTATCATTTTTCCTTTTCAACTTGACACCCTTTACCTTGAGGAGACATTCCTTGAGTGTCTTTACCTTGCTCATGTTCCTTGCATTATGCATAGGTTTTTTCCTCGCGCTTGGAACTAGTTTCGCTTGCCCCTGACACTCATCTCCTCACATTTAGAGCATTCTCTTTTCTCTCCTTCGAGCTCGTTAAAAATAGTAAGGAGGTCACGAGTTGAATTTTCTGGACTCATTAAAACTTCACAGGAAATATATTGAGTTTATTTAGGCCCAATTCTGAATCCTCAAAATAGAATTGACTGCCGAGTAAAATTGTTCGTTCAGGCTCGTTAAGAATATGTGAATGGGAATCCACATTGGTGGTAGGTTATCACTTTCTTGGACCATGTGGAATAATACGAGAGATGAACACTCTCTTTTCTTCAGAATTTAGAAGAGTATTCTCAGGCATAGGTTTATTGCTTTTCCAGACCCGAGGGACTAAATTTACGGAAAAGGAACCCTGGACATGAGCTTAGTTTTCTCTTTTTCATGCTCTAGACCAAAACATGAAAAAGATTCCGAGTGTACTTTATGTCTTTGTCATGCTCGTTAAACCCTAAAGGAAAAAGCATAGAGTTTATTGTTGTAAGCCCCATTTCTCATAATCAAATGGATCTTTCTGAGTGATCTTGCCTTCCTTCACACTCATAAAACTCAGGCTATATGCTGCTTTTGAAGGAGCGTTGGGTAGGTGGTAGTTTAACCTTTTTCGGACCTTCCCGACTAAGTACAAAAAAGGTGCACCTTTTCTTCTTCGGAAGTTAAGAGAGTTCTTCTTTGGTATGTTTTATACTTTTTCGGCCTTAGGAGACTAAATTGTACGAAAAAGCACCCCCTCGGAGTCTTCTTTGGAGTTTTCAGACTCTCTAAACTATGAAAACACTGTCGAGCATGTACTAGTTTGGGATCGTAAAATCCATGAATCAGTGCTTTATCAAGCATTCTTCTGTCTTTTCTTCGAGCTTGCCAAAAATGAAGATGGTCCCAAGTTTGCTTTCTTGGACTCGTTAAACCTTTACAAGAAAGAGGGGAAGGGAAGTTCATTCACATGTTTTTTTATATCATGGCAGCAAGTCTTGTTTCCTTGAACAAAGCACCAGTTTTGAGTTTATCAATAGTTGGGTCCTAGTATTTTGACCTTATCAAATTCAGAGTTTCTTACTCCTCTAGTTGGTCTTTTTTCCAATTATATGGGGAATCTATTAATGTCTCCTACATTGCAGTTTTGTGTTGTTGGTTCTTTTGTGTCAAAATATGCCTAAGTCACTTTTGTGTCATGCTCACTGTTCAAGGATTAAACCTTTGTTAGCCATTCTGCAGTTTCCTTGACCTTTTGTGTCGGCCATTTCCTGGTATTAGTTCATTACATCATGTCTTCAGTGTTCCTTGTCGTGAAATTCAGTACCAGTTCCAGATCCAATTAGTCTTTGACTTACCTCATGTTGGATGATGAAGGATGCCTTAATGCCTTCCTTCCAATGAACTCTTCCTATCGATTGCAACGAATCTTGCTCTGGGGATGAGATTTAGAGTTTTATGACAGTACCTTGGGGATTATTGTCATTAGTGGAAATTTCCCTCGCTATTGGGTAGTGGGAATACCTTAATGTCTCATACTCGATGGATTATTCAAGTGTTCGACTTCAAGTCCTTGTATTCACACTTGTTAGAATGTACTAGGTACCTTGGGGACATTTTCATTAATGGTGGTTTCCCTTGTGTTTGTTAACTGTTCTCATCATTGACCTGTAATCAAACGGTTTCCTCCATGTTCGACTTCAGCTCCTTTATTCGCATGGTTAGGATTCGTACCTTTTTTGGGCGGTTTGGATTGAAGATCTTGGGTCGATAGTAGCATCTTTATTTTTCTATTGCCCAAGTTGCACAAGACCTTGTTACATTTTATATGACATTTTGCTGAGACATAGATCCACCTTGTATTTTTGTGGCTATGATCGATTGTCGAGTATGGATCCACCTTGTTCATTTGTGGCCATGACTCCTTTAGATTTGATATGGCTCCTTTTTCATATTGAGCGACCATGATAGTTTCATCAATTATACATATGTTGGATCCGCCTGTATATTTATGGCGATGTCTTGTATATGGACTTGTATGTCCCAGAGATCAGTTTTTTCTAACATTTATCTCTCTTTCAGGTACCTTTGTTCGAGCATTTTGATCTTGGATTCTCTGCTCTCTCCATACTCAGCTTTTTCCTTTATAATGTATTTTGTCTATCGTATTCCCCTCTAACCTCATACATTAGGGGGCATCTATTATAGCTCAAAATGACACATCTCTGCCTATGACCATTTTCCCATGATCCCGTCGCATGTCGACACTTCCATGACGACACTTCATGAAAAGTCACTGAAAAAACACCTAACTTGGAGGACCCATATATTGAGTTATTTAACTCTGTTTGACCTCATCTCTACTCCGTTGGAAATATATTTCATCTATCTAAAACTTTCTATAAGACACCAAATTCTGAAAATGCTAAGAAATACCCTAGAAATGCGTTTTTGATGTGTACATGACTTTCCTTAAGGCAAACCCGCGTACGTACATGAGTTGCTATATATAATAGTCGTGTATGCCTTAAATATGTGACTTTTCTACATTTCAACCCGTGTGTACTCCTCGTGTACGTGACTTTTGTCTCTGCAACCCACGTACGCCTCCTGAAAATGTCAAAAAATATGAATTTTGAATTTTGGGTAGTTTGGGTAGTTTTGCAACTGACTCCTTCAGTTGAAACTACTTTGTCTTCGCCCCTAACTCTTCCTTAAACATATAAATAGAGGTAGGGAGGTCCATGAGAGGAGACTTGAATCTTTGCATTTTTATGCTGGAGGATTTGGAGCTCTCTTTGCCCACACCTTTGCCCTGGCGATCATCCCCTTGTGCTGCAGAGCTTGGAGGCTGAGTTCTTTGGAGAAGAGACGTAGAAGAACCAGATCAAGGTTTCGTAAGGTTCCAAACTTGAAGAGAAGGTATACTTGTACTTGTTTTCAATATTAATAAAGATGTGATGTCCTTCTTCTTCCCAAATCATTGTTCAATGTGTGATTGGATTTCTGTTTATGATCATATGATGATGGTAATCAGATTATTATTTCATATTTATTTGATTATAATTTCTTTATATGTGGTCATATTGGTTTGAGGAAGGTATAACTTGTTTTGCAGGTCTCTTGGGGAAGAGGATCAGGAGAAGGGCTAGAGAAATCTTGGACTAGCCTTCAGTTAATCAGGTGTGGACCATTCTTATCTCTAAATCTTGCTTATATATACTTGCAGAACTATATGCATCCACCTTTCAACCCCAGTATGTTGATGGCCTCTTAAACCCTAGCCATAGGATACTTTCCTTTACAACATCCATGACGCATCCCATTTAGCGTCTAGTTTGACCACTCAATGTAAAAAAAATTACACTAAAAAGGGACGCTAAATGGGACGCTAATTCCAGGATTTGTTGTAGTGAAACATAGCACAATCATTCATCATTCCTTATGAAATTATTTGATACATCTCATATCAACAAAGTACCAAACCAACAGTGCCCAAAAGAGGCTACAAAAATATAATCCGCATTGAAAGCATCCTCATATACAACAAAATCCACAGGTGTGAAACATTACAACCCAAAAGATCTAAAAAATGTCGGTATCTAAGATACAATTCGTAAGAATAATAAAAAGAACAATTCGTTGTCTAATATTTACAATCCTAATTCTACGTATAGGCTCACTTGGCTGTTACAAAATGGTCCACTTGACCAACCACTAACTAACTTAACCAAAATATCCTTATTTGTCGGCTTCTTTACCCTTCACAACTAAACTTTGTCCTTGTCGACGTCCTTTCTGTTGTTGGCGATACCACACTTTGTGCGCTCTAAACCCATTTAACCAGTCCCTAATATATTTTAATGTGTGCACTGCATAACCTTAGTGAATTCAACATCTGCTAGTCCACAGCGTATTTCATTTTTCACTTTTGCATTCCACTCATATTGTTTTCTATCCTCTAGTTCAATTGGCACAGTTCTAGTAATTATGTGCTCATTTTCATTAGTTTCCTCTGGTTCAACTGAAGTTGATTTTGCAATTTTGTATCCATTTTATATTGAATTCTAGATGTCCATTCCAAGGGATTGTAAATACACTTCCATTTTTATCTTCCAAAACCTATAATTTGAACCATCAAACTGAGGTGCTCTATTGGTGGATAATCCTTCCTACTTGTCAATATTTGTGTTGGCTATGTCTTCCAAATGTTAAGATGTAACTAAAGACACCCAATATGATACCAATTGTTGGATTATATTGTATACTAAGAGGGGGGGTGAATCAATATATAACGTATATTTCAAATTATTTCACTTTAATAAATTTTCACCACTTAGAAATTTTTTAGTTGAAACAATAATATACACAGTTTCACAAAAAAAATGAAGAATAAGTATATATGTATATCTATATGTAAAAATACTTATTACATTAGTGGAAGAAAACAATCTCCAATTATGAGGACCAACTCATTGAATCGCCAACTTGATCCATAAGCATCAACCTGCTAATTACATGCATCGACCTATAAATAATTCGATCTATGCAAGAAACAACTCATGAACTTCAGGAACCAACCTGAATAAACGTCTGTCTATTTATGCAAGTTCCAACTTGCAGTAATCAGGAACCAACCTATGGAAGAATGCGATTTCCATTTTTTTCTTTAGCTACAATTGAATGGAAGCACCAAATACCAATTGTATTTACCATCTCCAACTGGAAGGAGGCTCCAACCCCATGATTGTTTTACCAACTATCACTAGAAAGAAGCGCTAAATTCCTAATTGTTTTACTAGCTACAACTAGAAGGATTCTCCAAATCCCTCTTCCTTTCCCCATCGTGCCTCTGTGATTGGTTTTACCAGCACTCACTAGAAGGAAGCTATAACTTCTTGATCATTTCCCCTTCCTTCCTCCCTAATAAAAACCAGTCGTGTATCAAACTAACTAAAATGTGCACTTTACCTTATCTGTGAACTACAACTAATGTATCTATTCTAGTATGTGTCTTGCCTTTGATAATTTATGTCAAAACAACTAGTTTCCTTTTTTGCGATGTGTGGAAATATCTATGATTTATCCAATCTCTTTGTATCACACAATCTTCATATATCTACGAACAATGAGTTACTTCCACGATATGCTATCAACATTTATGCATTGTGTAGTGTTATGAACTTCAAATATCCGTACTTCTACTAATCACATCAGTGGTTTTGCATTTTGTGTCATTTATTGAGTAAAATCTTCGCACATCTTGAATCTGGGTATCCTTCTACTTTGCACTCTTCTTGTTATTCATTGTCTGCTAATCTACATAATTCAGCTATGCTATATATGTGCTTCCTCTGCGATCAATGAGTCATTAATAACCCAAGAATTATGAAGCTTACCCCAAAATAGATTGTCTTCAAGTCTTCATCCTCCAAGCCTACTTCAACACATCCATCTCTTGCTTATTTAAACTCTTTCTGATTCAAGAGATGTGTCCACTCGTTGAAAGTCCTTTTACTTGAATAAATCCTCATATTTTTTTCTTCTTGATTAAGTTATCTTATGTGTCAGCGTGCCTCTTTTTGCAATTCAATTTTGTGGGGTTTAGCACACATATGCCATTTTATTTGTGGGATTTTCACACACAAGTCTGTATCTTAGTGTTTTTTGTCCACATCCTTGTCTTTCATATTCTTCTTCTAAGTTGTTATATGTGCGGATATGACCCATTTCATAGTGGGATCTTCACACTTTATAGAATTCTATATTTTTCTCTATGTATTTCTTCAAACTAGCTTTGTGTGAGGAAGTCCTCATCCACTTCATTCACCTTTGATATCAATGACCACATAAAGGTTCAACAGTTTGTCCTTCGACACCAATGACAACAAAAAAGTTCAACATTTTATCCTTTGACATCAATGACAACACAAAGGTTCAACAAGTGTCCCCCATACCTACCTAATACTTATAATCACTAACCTCAAAATAATCATTCTTAATACCTAATACATAATAATTGTATTACCTAATACTCATGGCTACGAGCCTTAAACAACTAATCATTAACACATATAACCTCAAACCACTAATCAATCATGTATAATTTAAATCCTAAACTATATATCTACTAGTAATAAATCTCATCCCTGGTTACATGTTTAAGGGCTTAAGGGCTTAGGCATTACTGAGTTTATGGGTTTAGGGGATTAGGGCTAAATGGGGTTAAGGGCTGAGGTGTTAGGTGGTTCATGGGTTAAAATTTAAGGGCTCAGGAGTAGATATGTTATGGAGTTTCTGCGTTAGGGGTTAATGGTTTATGGGCTTAGGGGTTAAGGTGTTTATGGTTAGGTGTTAAGATATTTATGGGTAAATGGGGTTAAAGGCATAGAGGTCTAAGTGTTCAGAAGGTAAGCATTTATAAGTGCTCAAGACTAAATTGATTAGGAGGTTTAAGGGTTTAGGGGCTAAGAGGTTTAGCCGTCAAGGATTAATGTTTTATTGTTTAAAGTTTATTTGGTGAAATAGTATCGTCTTTATTTATTTAGTAATATCTCTTAAGTGTTATTTCAATGTATTATCAAAGTATTGGGCTTATGTCCATAAACGTTATGACCTGTTTGTTGTTAGATTAAGTCGAGAGTTCGTGCCTCTCTCACCCCACCAAGAAGTCTCTTCGGAGACATCCGATAAAATTGGAACGATACAGAGAAGATTAGCATGGCCCCTAGGCAAGGATGACACGCACAAATCGAGAAATGGTCCAAATTTTTTGTAAGCCTCAAGGGTTAGCTCAATTGGTAAGACGTGCACACACTCTCTTGATTCGGGGAGAGGCCACGGGTTCGAGCCTTGAGTCCTTTGGGGTTAGGCCTTCTGCGAGGATGGCTGGCGGTTTACCACCTCTGCCATCCACTAATGTGGGGAAGTATTGCTGGGTTTCCCGTGCATATTTTCATATGAAAAAAGATTAACTTTACCATTTTTCATTCAATTTATAATTTATTAACATGGATCATCTATATAAGAGAGAACCATTTTTATTATAATTTTATTTGAAAAATAAAATTGGTTATTTTTATTTATATTAATTTGATTTACAATTTATTAATATATTCACTAAAATACATAGAGACATGTTTATTGTCATTAAATTTCTGATTTATAAAGATATGTTTATGTCATTATTGACATTATTTTACTATATTATAGCTCATAAGGTACGTTTATTTCCCATATTTTATTATGATGTATAAAATAATCACTAGATATAGTGGTGTAGTTTTTCCATGTTAGTTTGCATGGAACCCCATTTTTATGAATCATTCTAAACTTCAATATAAAATTATTAAATTTATGAAAACGAATAATAATAATAACAATAATGATAATAATAAAATAGGCTTAAAGTCATTTAAGCAACGTTGGGTCAACGCACAACCTGTTAGCACACAATTTGTTCCAAACGGTTGGAAAAGGTTTAAGGGAAATATATAAGGTCTAGTTCAAATTTTATTTTTATATGACCGAGAAGTTAACAGATAAGGTGCTAAAAGGAGAGAAAACTTCCCATAGGACCGTGGGCCGGGTTAAAGTGACTAAAAATAGTGGATGAAGGGTCTTATAGCATCCTGTAAAGTATCGATGGTATGGATTGAGAGTAGATGAGATCAACGACAGATAAGGAATCCATTGAATGAAGGATCATGATATATAGCATTGACGAACATTGGAGAAATGATCGTTGAACTATGCTAAAGGTTGGAAATAATCAACGACGCATGATCAGAGGAGAGAATATCAACGATCGACCTTCATTTCGCGCTTTCAACTAGTAGGGGAGATGAAAAGTGCAAGAAGTAGTAGAATTTTTACCACCTGCCACATGGTGAGCTAAGAATCATTACACTATGTGAAAAGTTGTAATGGAAAACCACCTTCTGCGATCCCGAAATCACCTTATGGAATATTATAAAAGGAAAAAGGGGGTAAATCAAAGGATCAAAGCTTACAATGGGACCTAAGGCTATGACCAAGATCTAGTGGAGAAAATTTCTAAATTTAGTTGAGCAGATCAGTGAATTGGTAGAACTTCTAAATTTGGCCAAGGGACAAAATGATGGAGAGACCTCCAAAATTTCCCAAGTCTTTATTGAAAAAATTAAAAAAGTTTATTAATATAAATATTTTATATTAATATTTCAATCCAAAGTGATATGGTTTTGGCATGAATATCAATGAAAAAATAATACTTGGAAAAAGTCAAAAGTTTGGAATCAAGGGCGGACATCTGTTCCACTAAGAGAAATGGTTGTTTTTTTACTTTTACCATGTTTCACTCCCATGATTATTCTGCTCGGAGCTAGACCCCTTTTCCAAACCACTCTTTAGATCAGCTCAATAAAAGATATTTAATAAAACACTTATGTCCTCCAAATAATATTTATCTTCCCAATGTTTAAAACCTTATGTTATAATCTTGATCCCTCTCGAATGCACCTGGTTCAAATTCCAAAACCACAGGAAGAAACCAATAGATGATTTTTCATAAAAAAAATTACAATTATATTTATGAACTTTGGAATTCAAGAAACAATAAAAGGTTTTACTGTAATTGATTTTACGGTAAATATATTTGTGAATTTCAGTTATTCGTTAATATATACATGGGAAAAACAAGGCATGGTTTTCAAAAACAATTAATGCTTTGAGAAACTATTTTTGAATTTCAATTATGAAATTCATAAATAAATGTGAAGTGAATGGAGAAATATTACAAGACATGGTTTTTGATGTGGTTTTCAAAAACAAAGGCAAAATTGATTTTAATGGATATTTTTATTCTCAAGTATTTTAAAATGGATTTTTCAAAAGTGGATATGGGAAAATTTGGGAATTGATTTGGAAAATATTTTGTTCCCAAATATTTATGAGGTGGATATGGAAAATAATATTTGATTCAAGGTAATATTTCCAAATTTGGATACCTAGCAGCAGATATTAAATATTTTCCCATATTGTTTCCATATTTATAGGAAGACAATAAAGGACATCTGTGAAATGATCATTCCAAATCCAATGAATTTGATTCCAGCACTTTTCCATATTTCTTGCAACCTAGTTCTATTTTTAGTATGTAGATTGGATTCGTATCCTAGAAGATATGAAAAGTTTGTTAAGGGTCTATATAGTTTCTGATTTGTAATGAAATAGGGTTGGAACCCATGGGAGTGAGACTCATTTTGTACTGAGCAATTTCAAGTTTAATAAAAAATTTGGAGAGCCACACAAGAACTTTTTAAAGCATAAATTCTCATGTTGTTATTTATAGTATGTATTTCCTTTCCTCATGTGCATGTTAATCCCATTATCTACTTCCATATTGTTTTCTTTTCATGCTTGAATGAGATTGTGTTGAATCAGAATTCATATTCATATGCTCTGGTTCATAGGATTCAAGTATTTACAACATATTTCTTCTAAAGTTAATATTGGATTCATCTTTATGTTTCCCATATTAATGGACTGTTCATCTTTCTTATATTAACACCAGCAGTCAAGAACCTGACTGTAAAAGAATAACTATCTTGCCTCTATGGAAGAATTGTATTGCAAAATCCCTCTTCATATTTAATAATTCATGATTTGACTCCATGTCCAATGGTATCCTCTTGTTTCATCCATTTCAATTATTGATTCATTTTATATAAAATATCTCTGGCCATTGTATCTATTTGTTGAGAGAGCCCTCTCTAGTAAGAAAGAAGCCAGATTTCCTCCTAAAGCTTGGTTTGAAAGGTTACCTTAGAACTATCCATCCACAACTAAAGGGTAAATTCTAAGTGATAACATCTTGGCGTTGTTTCTAGGTAACGAAAGCTGAATCTTACCTAGGAGAAATGACAAATACTAGATCTGGTTTTTGAAGGTGGATAGAGGCCAGGCACAAGAAGACTATACAACATTCACCGGTCAACTCCAATGTCAGCAGGATCCATAAATCAAAGTTTCACTAGAAAATCCACTGTCTCAAGATGGATTCACAATTTTCAAGGTATGCTCATATGAATCGTGTTCGTATTCCTGGCTTTCCAAATCACCAAAATTCAAATATTAGGAAGGAGATGATGTTGCTCTTCATTTGGTTAAGTTTCATATGCACATACATAAATTAAGGGTTGAATTTCATGAAGATTGATTGATGTATATGTTCATTGCTACTTTGGAAGGAAAAGAAAAATCATGGTATGAAAAGGTACGAGTTTCTAATTTGTATTACCTAGAATATTTTCATTCAGCATTCAATGAAGATTATAAGGAAAGTTACCCATCTTTATCACTCTTTGAAAACTGTTGTCAAAGTAAATTTTGAAAATTTTATTCAACACATGGAAAATGATTATGGCAATGAAGAATTAGTGGATGAGAAATTAAAGAGTTTTATGAAGATTATTTTAAGCACCAAGAAGAAATGTTAGAGGGTAGTTGTCATGATATTCAAGAAAATTTTCAGCAAGCAATAGTTTCTCCCTTCATTGTAAATGAAGAAAACCAGGACCTTAGTGATCATATTTCTATTCCTTCCTCTAAAATAGATGTGGTGATTCAACAATATTTAGAAATTTCAATAGACCAAGAGAAATATCAGGATAATCAATCAAAGTTTTCCTCAACCCTTTCATTTCCTGGGTCTTTATTCCAAGAAGAATCTTATCAAATTCAGATTTATAAAATTGCATGCACGAAAACTCAAAATAGTGAGCTCACTCTAAATGAAGAATTAGACTTTGCAAGTGACACTTATGAATTAGAGTTTGAAGGAAAATTTGAAAATAAGATTGTGGTATTGAATCCTTATGAAGATGAAGGTGCTATTTATGAAAGCAGTGAGCCAATTAATGGAAATTATGTTCCATTAGTTGATTTTGATGAAAATTTGCAGCAGGCTTGCCAGTATTTATGTGATCAAGAGTATGAGGAAAATAATTTATATGTTTCTTCATATTGTTTATTTTCTAAATTTTTGTTTCAAGAACAAACTTGTGTAGATAAAAGTGAGGTTCTTCTTGAATTGCATGGATAAACATATATGAATATTCATCATGCACATGAGTTAGATTTTATTTTTCAAGAACATACAAATTCATTTTATGATGTGGATGATATGAATAATAAGGAAGATAAACAGATGGTTGTTATTCCCTTGGAATATGATACTAAGTTTAATGAAATGGAACAACAATCAACAGATAAGAATGAAGGAATCCTAATTCTTTTTTTTTATCATCAACGAGAAGTGATTCTTCATGGCATTGAAGACCCTTTTGCAAGTATGTTGCAATCATTAGAGAAGCATAACTTTGCACAATTATTGGACTACGGGTATGAATTTTTGTTATATGTTGAGTTGTCAGATCCTGAAGTTTTATTTATGTTTGGAGAAGCTGAATGTGAGCCTTAATCAAGTGGTCATTTGCTTGATTTGTTGCATTGGATCTTTTCTATCACATGATTTTGCAATTGCTTCCACATGTTAGAGTTGGAGCATGTGCAATAATCTTGAATATCAAGCATCGTTTTTAGTTTGGTTTGCAATTTCAGTTTGATTTTAGCAGTGATGATTTTGGTTTTATTTTGAATTTCTAGCTTGTACAAAGGATGCAATAGTTTTGGTTTGGTTTTCAGCAGTTTATTTTCAGTACAAATTTAAATTTGCAGTTTTTGTTTCAGTAAGGTTGCAAGGTTTTCAGAGTTTGGAACAAGTTACAAATTAAGGTTTTATAAGAGTTCAATGGATCAGGAACTTGGTCTACAGGTTCCTTTCTACCTCACATGGAGGATAGCATCCCTATTTGGAGCCAGTTGTTATCACACATTTTGTTCCAAGTGGTTCAAAGAGGTTTAAGGGAAAGAGATAAGGTTTGGTTCAACTTTTATTTTGATATGACCAAGAATCTAACATATAAGGTGCTAAAAGGATAGTAAAATTCCCATAGGACAGTCGTTCGGGTTAAAGTTACTAGAAATAGTGGATGAAGCGCCTTATAACATCCTGTAAAAGTATCAATGGTCTAGATTTGAGAATAGACAATACAAACAATAGACAAGGAGTCCATTATATGAAGGCACATGATCTATAGTATTGGAAAAAATTGGTGAAATGAACTTTGAAGTATGTTAAAGGTTGGAAATAATCAACGGTGCATGATTAGAGGAGAGAATATCAACAATCAACCTTCACTCCATGCTTTCAACCAGCCGGGAAAATGACAAGGGAAAGCGGTAGCAAGATTTTTACCACCTGCCACATGGTGAGCTAAGAATAATTTCGCTAGGTTAAAAGCTATAATGGAAAACCTCCTCTGGTGATCCTAAAACCACCTTATGGAATATTTGCACCGAGAGGCGCTCTACAGCCCAGTATGGGGGAGATCTTGTCACGTGATGTAACGTGATGTAACGTTACTAACATTTCGGCAAAAAATAATAGTGAAAGTGAATATTATGGGGGAGATCTTGTCACGTGATGTAACGTTACTAACATGTCGGCAAAAAATAATAGTAAAAGTGAATATTATGGGGGAGATCTTGTCACGTGATGTAACGTTACTAACATGTCGGCAAAAAATAATAGTGAAAGTGAATATTATGGGAGAGATCTTGTAACATGATGTAAGTTACTAACATGTCGGCAAAAAATAATAGTGAAAGCGAATATTATGGGAGAGATCTTGTAACATGATATAAAATTTGCAATATTGAATAACTAATGTAAAAAGTAGTAAATATTTTGTCGGCCTAATAATGTAAGGTCATAACGTTTCAAAAAATACACTCCCTATATTAATACAAACAAAAAAAATATTATATAAAAAAAAATATTCTCAAGGAGCTATTAGAGATGAAGATTCTGATCATTATTCTCAAGGAGCTATTAGAGACGAAGATTCTAATCAATCAGCTATTCCAGACCAGGAATTTGATTGCTTTAACAAGGTGAACATTGCATAATTTTAATTCTTCATTTCAAATAACATGAATTTTTTTATAGTGAACAATGCTTTTTTGGCTATGTAATTAGTAAAAACTGATATGGCGTTAAAAAGAGGTTAATACCAGGTTGAATGAAATTATATACCACCATTTTCTTCAAATTTCATGAAACTTGGAACTTTGACATGGAATGTTGAGTTGATCCCCACAGGACTCTATAATTTTTTAGCAAATTGAATTGTTGGTTCTTTTTACTGCAATGGTTCTCTCTTTTCTCATGTAATTGGCATAATACTACAGACTAAGTTGCGGCAATGTTGCATTTTGTTAGGGTTTGCAGTTCTTTGTATAGCTTCTTTTTTATTATTTATGAAGAAATGGTTTGTTGTGGGTAATCCCCCTTTACATATACCAGTCTATTAGTAAATGGGTTTCCATGCAGAAGCTGCTATATGAAAAGTCATTGCTAGACTTGCACCTGCTCCCATTGCGAGTCCATTCACAAACGCTACCTGAATCAGACATACAAAATCTTGCTGTACATTAATTAAATGAAATAGAAACATAAACATTAGAGAAGAAAACTTCCATGTACTTTTATAAAATGTGTTGGAGAAAAGATATCATGCCAACATGCCAGGAATAAAATGTTAACACTGCTCCAAACGAGCATGGAAGAAGCTGTAACAATATTCCATCTATAAATATATATGCTTTCTTCCACTGCTCCAATGAGCATGGAAGAAAGCACATAGAGAGAGAGGGACTAATTATTCTTCTCGACAGATAGCACGCATCTTGAATGACATATACAAATTCTCTTGCCAAAGCAATAAAATTCAAGTACACAGAAAAGATCCATATAAAAACTAAGAGACAAATTATTCTTCTGATCTACAGATTAGCATGAGTCTTGAATGACAAAATGCTTGCAATAATTTTTACACATGAAAAGGTTAAAATGATATAAAGTAAAAAGTAACAGTCCTCACCAGAGTTTTCTTGTATGTATGGATGTGATATTGAAGCCAATAAGTTTTGTAAAAAATCTCAATAGTATGTTTTCCTGTAGAAGAGTTCGCTAATCACAACATAACGCATACATATGCATACACAAAACGTGCTCAAAACGTGCTTATTGGTTCTTTTTACTGCAATGGTTCTCTCTTGTCTCATGTAATTGGCATAATACTACAAACTAAGTTGCGGCAATGCTACATTTTGTTAGGGTTTGTAGTTCTTTGTATAGCTTCTTTTTTATTATTTATGAAGAAATGGTTTGTTGTGGGTAATCCCCCTTTACATATACTGTAAAAAAATGAATTCTATTAGTAAATGGGTTTCCATGCTCTGTAATGTGAGAATTTTCTCGTGCATTGGAATGCCAGCAAAGTTGTTGCAGATACTCCCAAAATTCCGAGCCATGAACCTGCTCACAAAAACTGATATGGCGTTAAAAAGACGTTAATTCACACCATAAATGAATCAGTGTTTTGGGCTTATTTAATTCATTTAATTCTTTTAGTCTGCAGTGTGTAATGAACAAAGAAATCGCCCACATTGGGTCTCTCCTCCACAGGTCTCATGTACATGGGGGAAATGGCGTCCAGGCCACTCAGTTCCAGGCTCTCCACTAGCGCTGGATTTTACAAAATATTAAAATTAAAATAAATTGATTTAAAAATATATTAATATTTGTATTTTTAAATTGAGCTAGCATAGATCCATAAGTTGATATTAATATTAAGTTTAGGTATATATAAAAAATATTTGCCATGCATTATAGGAACTACCTGTGGTATATTGGTGAGGGTGTTGGGATAATGGGTGTGAGGTGCAAGGTTCAATCCTCCTTGATCACATTTTTGTTTTACAAAATATTAAATTTCGGTATGTCATGGGTATATATAAAAAAAAATTTCCATGCATAATGGGAACTACCTGTGGTATAGTGGTGAGGGTGTTGGGATAATGGGTGTGAGGTGCAAGGTTCAATCCTCTTAGATCAACTTTTTGTCCTAGAAAATATTAAATTTAGGTATGTTACGGGTATATATAAACAATCTTTGCCATGCATAATAAGAACTAATTGTGCTATATTGGTGAGGATATTGGGATAATGGTTGTGAGGTGCAAGGTTCAATCCTCTTAGATCAACTTTTTGTTTTAAAAAATATTAAATTTAGGTATGTCACGGGTATATATAAAAAATCTTTGCCATGCATAATACAAACTACTTGTGCTATATTGGTG
>LPNX011078630.1:33796-44135 GCA_001517045.1 Pseudotsuga menziesii
AAAGATAGTTGGACGAAAAGACAACAGAAGAACGCGAAGAATGAAGAAAACGACTCACAGATCGAAAAAAAGAATATCGTAAAAGAAAGTCAGAGAAATTGACATCAGAACAACAAGAAGAACAAAGAAAATGGAACAATGATCGACAAAGAGCATATCAAGAGAGACGGATGAAGCAATCGGAAGACCAAATAAATAATCAAAATGCACGAAATGACCTAATGACAACAGAAGTGACAACAGTACAACAAAAAATAAATCAAAATGTACAAAATGACCATAGGACAGGTGAAATGTCAGCAAAAACAGAAGAAGAACTAAGAAAACAACTCGCAGATCGACAAAAAGAATATCGTAAAAGAAAGTTAAATAAATTGACATCATAACAACGAGAAGAACAAAGAAAACGGAACAATGATCGACAAAGAGCATATCGAGAGAGATGGATGAAGCAATCGGAAGACCAAATAAATAATCGAAATGCATGAAGTGACCTAATGACAACAGAAGTGACAACAGTACAACAAAAAATAAATCAAAATGTACAGAATGACCATAGGACAGGTGAAATGTCAGCAAAAACAAAAGAAGAACGAAAAAAACAACACGCAGCTCAACAAAAAGAATCTCAAAGATGAAAGTCAGCCGAATTGACAGCACAAGAACGAGAAGAACTAAGAAAACGAGACGCTGATTGACAAAGAGCGTGTCGAGAGAGAAATTTGAAGCGATTGGATGAACAAAGAAATCGATTTGTAGAACAACAAATAAATCAAACTGTAAAACGACAAAGACAACATTCAACCAGTGTACCAGTAAAATTAATTGTGACAGATGCTCAAGCGATTCCAAATACTAATATGGTCCCACATAAGGAGATTGAAATTGACAATAATATATCAGTACCATCTGAACAAATGTATACTACACATCGCAAATTTCGTGAACGAATTGATCAATTTACAGAGGTGCAAACATGTCATGTCTGCCAAGAGTCATATGTTGGAGTACACATACATAATACAAGTACAGGTCCAATGTGCTTGCGATGTCTGAGAGAGGGATCTAATCACAGATTCTCAGTTGCAAACCACATGGATCCAGGATTTCAACCACGTGTCCTTCAAGATCTCACACAAGTTGAAGAGATGTTGATAGCACGTGCAAGTCCAATTTTGCAGGTGATGCATTCTATTGGTGGATAATACAAATATCGAGGACACACCATTAGTTTTCCGCAAGAGATAAAAGATGTTGCTAAGACATTGCCACGACATATTAACAACTTGGACTTGATGGTCGTTGTGAGAAAAAAAGGACGACAAGGATCCAGTTATGATTTCACTGTTAGAAAACAAAAAGTTATGGATGCATTATTATATAAGATTCAGAATGATCCATATTATCAAGATATTCGAGTGGATTATGATGCAGTAGAAGAGTTACCTGAAAATGCAACAGATATCTCACATATGCTTAATTCTGTTACACTTCCCGATATTGACGACGAAACAGAATTTGCAATGTTGGAAGGGAGACTAGGAGTTGATGACATGTTAGACGGTTTACAAACAACTTCTTTTGAATCAAGGCTTCCAAGTACACCACGAGAGATAGAAATTATTAGAGCATGGGCAAATAATCCTAATCTAAATGAAAATAACGCAAATGAGCAATCGACTTATGTGCTTAATTGGCCTGGCATTGGCTCATCTCCGATTAATGAGTATAACACTGTTGGATTATTTGATATGGCATTTCCAGCATTGTTCCCTAAAGGAGAGGCTGATTGCGAAATGTCCATCTACATGAGTATGCAAAACATCTTCTCAAATATCGTGATAACAGATTTGGAACGCACCCTCGCTTTAGATATTTTTTACTAAATATCATAATGAGACATTATGCTCAAGCTTCATCAATAGTTTTTGTAAAAAGGAATATTACTGAACTACCCACAACAATGGAGGAGTTACGACAACATTTAAAAAATCTTCCAGATTCAAGATTGGGAGAAAGATTAATGAGATTTGGAACGGTATTAAGAGGCACACGTGCATATTGGAGCAAGTTTCGTCAAGAGTTATCTGACTTGATTCAACAGATAGGTTGTCCGACAATATTCTTCACACTAAGTGCAGCGGATATGCAGTGGCCTGATTTGCATAAATTAATGCCAGGCACAAGTCATACAGATCCACATGAAGTGAGGAAATGGCGACGTCATTGATAATCCTCACATCGTGGCACATTATATGCACTTGAGACACACAATTTTTCGAGAAGAGGTTGTCCAACATTTTCATCAAGCTACAGATTATTGGAGTCACTACAAATGGAAACATCGTGGATCTCCTCATGTCCATGGGTTTCTTTGGTTAAAAAATGCTCCCAACATGGACACTCTAAATTGGGATGATCCTAGAGAAATTGTATCTGCAAAAAAATATTTCGACAATTGTGTGCATGCAATAAATCCACGTGAGGGACATAAACGAAATATTCAAATTGGAGATAATGTAGATGATCATCCTTCTGTAAAAGGCACAGAACAAATATTTCAGTCGGATCCAATGACTAATTATGAAGAACTTCTTAACTGTGTTGATCGTCATATTAGCTGCAATGAGAGAAGTTGTCTTCGAAAGAAAGGAGGAAAATTGGTATGTCGGTACCACGCACCATGGGATCTATGTGACCAGTCAAAACTTTACATTGATGGACAAGGAGAAAAAAAGTATGAACCTAGAAGAAATGATGACAGAGTGAATACACACAATCATGAAACACTGATGATGTGGAGGGATAATATAGATTGGTAGCCTGTACTTTCCAAGCGCGTCGTTACTAGTTACATAGCCAAATACACTGCTAAATCAGAAAAGGGATCTGAAACTTTCCACAATATGTTGATGCAGGTCTCTTCTATCCAAAATCCAAACGAACCAGAAGCACAAGCATATAAAAGTTTGTTGTGTGAATCCATTGTTGATAGAAACATTGGTGCACAAGAGACATGCCATATGCTTCTAGAGCTTCCTCTTTCAGAATGTAGCCGTCGTTTTGTGGTTCTAAATGTTGGTATGAAGGTTTTCAAACAAGTACAAGTTGAAACATATAATGCTGACAATGATAATTCTCTGATTGATGCATATACTAAGTGACCGGAGAATATGGAAAAACTTACATTGATAGATGTTACAAAATATTGGTCATATGACAAACGTCGACGGGGGGGAAAATGGTTACCATGAAGTAATGCATCTATTGTACGTTTGTTTCCTAGATTTAACTCTATTCCTGATCAAAAAGATGAGAAATTTGTCGAATTCTGTTGGTCCGAGTTGGTTTTGTACAAGAAATTTCGTGACTTTCGAAGAGATATAGGCCACACATCTGATGAAATTTTACAGAATTGGAAAAATTTGCAATATATACCTTGGCATGTTGATCGCAAACCTATGCCTACAGATGCTCGAGTTGAATCCAACGACGAAGAAGAACGTCCAAATCCACAAAGAGATTCCAGGCTGAATGGGAGATCATTTGTGGATTATATAAAAATCAATTTATAAATTATAATGAGTTTGAAATGCTTAGACATAGGGATCTTGATCGTATGAATGATTGGAACACTGCTTTTGTAAATTAAGAGACCTCCAATCGTGCAATTCATTTCATCTCTGATATGCGAAAATTGAAAACGATTTCTACTAATCAACATGCAAAGCCTTACTCAATTGATAGTTTGGGGGATAAGCAAAGAATAGCATACAATGTTATCCTTGAGCATTATAGAATGGGGGTTGATCCACTACGCATGATAATCCAAGGAACTGCAGGTACCGGAAAGTCATATTTGATTGGAGCCATAAAAAATAAACTTGAAAATCTCTCGCATCCAGGGAAAAGTCCATTACTTCTTCTAGCTCCTACAGGGGTGGCAGCTTTCAACATATCCGCAAGAACAATTCATTCTGCACTTCATATACCGATCAAAGAAATTAATCCTTTACGAGGACTGAGTTTAATTAACATACAGGAAGAGTTGAGGAATGTTAAATATATTTTGATCGATGAAATGAGTTTTATTGGAAAAAATCTATTAATCAAAATAGATTCAAGACTTCGCCAAGCCTTCCTAGAAAATGCTACTATACCTTTTGGTGGAAGATCAATTATATTGGTTGGTGATTTGGGACAATTGACACCTGTCATGGATAAGCCTGTATATGCATTGAAAGGTCTTGCAAAAGAATTGTGGAACACATTCACAACAGTTGTGACCCTCGATATTGTGTTTTGACAAAATGGACAAAGCAATGAACAACTATCTTTTCGTAGTTTGTTAATGAATATTAGAGATGCAGTTCCAACAATAGAGGATTGGAAATTACTGATGGCTCGTACAGATACTTCTGTACATGCAACATTGAAAAGGTCCTTTGATAAGATGATACATTTGTTTGCAACAAATGATGATGTAAACTGTCATAACAAGCGTTTATTAAGAAGCCTAAACTATCCCATTGCGATCAGTATTGCTACATTTGTAAGAAGCAACTATTCTATGGAAGGAGATGAAGAAGGGTTGGAACTTGAATTACTTATATCCATATGAGCAAGGGTAATGCTCACATCAAACCTCTGGACTGATGCAGGCCTCGTTAATGGTGCTCTCGGAGTTATACAACAAATTGTATATAACCCGGGAATTTCACCTCCAGAACCACCCACTTATGTTTTAATTAAATTTGATAATTATGTGGGGGTATCATGGGATGAATCGTTTCCTCAAGTTGTTCCTATTACATCTATCGAAAGAGGTAATAAAAAACAACCTCCATTGAAACTCGCTTGGGGTTTAACAATCCATAAGTCACAAGGATTGACATTGGAGAGAGCTACTATTAATATTGGAAAGCAAGAGAGGCAGGGTATGACATTTACAGCAATATCTCGAGTTAAAGATTTGGCAGGTCTACGATTTCAACCTCCATTCTCATATGATCGATATGAGAAGATGTCAAAACTACCAGGAGTGAAGATAAGAAAAGATGAAGAAGATAGATTGAGAATGATCACGATGTGAACCATATTATCATTTATTTAATCCTTACCAAATTATTGTCTTTATTTTTCATTTTAACAATTTACTCAATCCTTAATACTTATTACATACATCATGATAATAATCATAATTATATCTGTGTTTTCAAGTTAACCTATTCCTTACAATGTTGATCAAACTCCAATTTTGTGTCACCGCCCACTACTGGAACCAGCCTAGATCCAAATCCTAGGCTCTATCAAGTGCCGAGAGGGATCAAATCTCCCGAGGTGCAAACCTCTTCTCGGGTATTGCACTAAAGGAGGTTTGCACCTCGGGAGATTTGATCCCTCTCGGCGCTTGATAGAGCCTAGGATTTGGATCTAGGCTGGTATAAAAGGAAATGAGTGTAAATCAAAGTATTAAGGTTTACAATGAGACCTAAGGTTGTGACCAAGGGCTAGTGGATAAAATTTCTATATTTAGTTGAGCAGATTAGTGAATTGGTAAAGCTTCTAAATTTGGCTAAGGGACAAAATGATGGCAGGACCTCCAAAATTTCCCAAGTCTTTATTGAAAACATAAATTTTTTTATTAATATAAATATTTTATACTTAAATATTTATATTATTATTTCAATCCAAAGTGATATGGTTTGGCACGAATCTCAATGAAAAATTAATACTTGGAAAAGTCAAAAGTATGGAATCAAGGGTGAACATCTATTCCGCTAAGATAAATGGTTTGAGGGTTAACAAGGGTTAATATTATGAGGGTGGAGTGGAATTTTACCATGGCTTTTACTTTCACTGCGAGTCACTCCCATTTTTATTCCGCTGGGAGCTAGATAACTTTTCCAAACCACTCTTGAGCTAAAGATATTTAATAAAAATCTTATGTTTGCCAAATAATATTTATTTCCTCAATATTTAAAACCTTATGTTATAATATTGATTCCCCCCGAATGCACTCGCTCCAAATACAAAACCACGGGAAGAAACCGGTTGATGGTTTTCTTTAACAAAAAATTACAATTATATTTATGAACATTTGGATACCTAGCAACAAATATTTAAGTTTTTTGTAGATTGTTTCCAAATTTATAGGAAGACAATAGGGGACATATGTCAAAAGATCACTCCAAATCCAATGAATTTGATTGTAACAGCTCCAACAGCTTGAGACACTTAGCAACCTTTTCTAGATTTATTTCAACTTAGTTATATTTTTAGTATGTAGACTGGATTTGTATTGTAGAAGATATGAACAATTTGTTAATATAGTGCTCTATATAGTTTATGATTTGTAATGAAATTGGGGTTGGAACCCATGGGAGTGAGACCATTTTGTACTAAGCATTTTCAAATTTAATAAAAAGTTTGCAGACCTAAGAAAGAACTTTTCAAAGCAAAGATTCTCATCTTGTTATTTTACTGTATGTATTTCTTTTTCTCATGTGCATGTTATTCTTGTTATATACTTCCATATTCTTATCTTTTCATGCTTGAATGAGATTGTGTTGAATCAGAATTCATATTCATATGCTTTGTTTAATAGGATTCAATTATTCATAAACATATTTCTTCTAAAGTTAATATCAGATTCATGTTTATGATTCCCATATTAATGGACTTTTCATCTTTATTCTATTGCCACCAACAATAAAAAACTTGACTATAAAAGAATAGCTATCCTTCCTCTATGGAAAAATTGTATTGCAAAAACCCTCTTCATCTTTAAAAATTTAGGATTTTGACTCCATTCCCAATGATATCCTCTTGTTTCAACCATTTCAATTATTGATTCGGTTATACAAAAATATCTCTGGACATTGTATTTATTTGCTCATAGATCCCTCTCTGATAGGAAAGAAGCTAGATTTCCTCCTAAAGCTTGGTGTCATGTCCCCGGTTTCGACCCCGTTTGCATGATGTATATATTGTAATTAATCGTGGTGAGGAGCTCAAGGCAAAAGCCCCACCATCAGTTTGATTTTGTATGTTCGGCAATGGGGATATTTGCCGATGGTTTGTCGTGCTATTCGGCACCTTATAATTCGGAAAACCCGCACATCAATTAAAATAAACCACAACCAGCTACAGCAGTGCAACGTTGAATGAAAAGGGCATGGTTCCAAAGGATAAGGGGTGGGGGATGTCAAAACTTGGTTTATGGGGGAAAACCCATGTTTTATTGCCTTGTTGTTTTGCCACCTTTGTTATTTGTCACCCTTTTTGTCTCATCCAACCTTGTCAACCTCTTTAATGCTCAGCTGGTGGTTGAGGAGTTATGGCTGAGGGCCTTTATTACTGAAGTGGTGGTGGTTGTGGGAGGCTGTCAGCCTTACCCAATTGCCCACTCCACCCACGTTGCCCATTCTTCACCCTCACGCACTCCTCCCTGGTCTGTTCACTCACTCACCACGATTTTGGGTCTGTTGGTTCCTCACGCACAGGTTTTGGACGAATTTGGTCTCACGTGGGCATTTTGTTCTTCTCCACGAGTGGCTGAGCACCCGCTGACTGCAAATTCGCGTCCTCTCCATTGCTGTGCATTCTCACGAAGAGGGATTGCTTCCCGTTTTTTTCTTCTCCACGTTTTTGGTTGGCCATAGTGCCCAATTCGTAGTGAGCCATTTTCCTACTGTGGTCTGTTCATCCTCACGCAGAGAAATCAGGTATGTATTTCCCGTGCATTTTGCTGTTGGGTGTAAGTTCTTCCTCACGCATAGGGTGTTTGGGTCATTTTCCCATGTTGTGAGAACCGTTCTCACTGTCATGTTTTGGGGATACTGTTTCCCCTATGTTTTGGTGGCTGTGGTGTTCAATTTCGTTTTGAGCCACTGTGGGTTTCCAATTCGTGGGCTGAGTTTCTGTGTTTTGGGACTGTGCATAGTTGCCATTGTTTTACTTTGAAATTGGGCTATTGTTGTTGTTTCCCTGGTCTGGGATGTTGTGGTTGAGTTGTTTTGGCCACGTTAGGGCCAAAACCAACTCTGGGTTGTCCATTAGACTTGAGCTGTGCTCCTCCGTGGTTTGGGGCTGTTCCCTGTTGTTTATGACTTCTTCACAGAGTTGTGAAGGGATTGTTTGGCTGCTGGTATGCAGTGGTTGAACCTTGGACCGTGCTGGCTTGGCTTGTCTGTTGAAAGCCTGTGAAACCCAGCGGTGTTGGTTTGGCTGTTTTGTGTCCCCTTGGCTATGTGCAAGCCTGCAATTGACCCTTATCCTAAAGGAATCATGCCCAGCTCGGGGGTGGCAGCGCTGCTGAGAGACTGATGAGCACACTGGCCTATGGTTGGGTGGAACGTTGCAGCGACGTAGCTGGTTGCGGGCGAGTTCTTCATTGACAGATGAGTGCTGCTAGTCTATCTCTGCAATTATATCAATTGTATATGGAATTATGATGAATATGTAATTGCTGGAATGTGTGTTTGCTTCCGCTGTATGAATGAAGATAAATGCATCTGTGTATGCTTGTAAATTTCCATTTCAGCATTTGATTTTCATTTGATTATGTTCATGGGTTGTTTTCCCAGCTGTGTTTCATGATGTTCGTCGCATCCTCATCGCCGGTATGAGGCATGGGGACGTGACAGAATGGTATCAGAGCGCCATGGTTGCAACAATGGGCCACTATGGGCCAAGAAGGTGCAGTGACAGAAGGTAGAATTACCTTCTCTGTTCAGCAGAGTAGCAATGAATTCAGAAAATCGGCCAAGTGTTTGAACAGTTGGGAAATCGGAGGTGGGAGTGATCTCCTGTCCACCGTTGCGGAAGAGGGGATGAAGTTAACGTCCGACGTTGCGGATGAATGGCTGAAGATTCCCATCCGACCGTTGCGGAAGGATTCATGGAGTTAACCTCAGTCGTTGCGGGTGGAGCAACGATCTTCCCCTCCGACCGTTACGGGTGGCGGAGTGATCTCACGTCCGATTTGAGATCCGTCCGATCGCCGACGCCGCGGAGAGTCTTAAGATCCATCCGATCGCCGACGCGCGAAAAGAAAGCTCGAAATTTTGGCTAAGTATAGAACGGTCGGGCCATTGAAGGAAGTGAACGCAGGGAAGCCACAAGGGGGCAAGCCCCCTTGACCCCCGTCGTCCCCCTCAGACAATCGTTCTTGTGAGAAGGAAAATCCAATGTTTTGGGCAGGAGTTCGAATCAGAGGGATTCTCACAAAGGACAAGAAGGATGCCAAAAATGCAGCTACCAAAATGGCTCTGAGATCATTAGAAGAATGTGAAAATTCTACTTTGCAGTAGTGTAATGAAAGTGCCGAGATTAGTGAAAATCTTCATTCTTGGAAGTGGTGTGGTTTTCACATCCGGAATCGGAATGAAGCGTGTGAATAGGCGTTGGAAAGCTTATCCAATGGGGAACGAGGATAAGTGACCGGAACCTGAGAATGAAGTAGCAAAGTTCTAATGATGGCCACTGTTGTCAAATGGACAAATCTAGACAGTGCATGCCCAGGGGCAGCAAGGACTATGAAGTCAACCAGCTGCTGTGTGGAAAAGGAATTCCATGAGAAGATGAGGGGTTTGAAAGGGAAGTTTTCATTAGACCCTATCTTGCTGATTATAACTTCATTTCTTGAGTTTATGCTTGAAATGCATAAGGATATGAATTGCATGCATAGGATATTGCATGTTGGTAAGAATATTGGGAATTATATATTTATAATGAACCACTGATGATAATCATTGTTTTGATGTTGGAATTAGTGGAAAAAAAACCAACGATGACATGGAATTGGATGAATATGTTGCTGATGTCGATGCTGACAAATGACACCAGCAACCCTATGGAGAAGGGATAAGGCAACGAGTCCATAACAAAAGTTGGTGAGCAAATTCTGTAATCTCCTGCAGGACCAACCAAATTGGTCATGTCAAGGGTGTAAGTAGGACCCATGCAGGTAAGAGTTGTTTATGACAGATTCCATGGATTGGTCCAGGCAAGAGACCTCATACCATGTGAATATTGGAATGTAGAAAGGTTTCATGCATATACATGTTAATGATATTGATGATAGTAATGCATCCTATATGAGGTAGTCATGGTTAGGCCAGGGTATGGTTGAATGCATAGTATTCCTGAATCAATGCAAGGTAGCGTTGAATGGACGTGCATTAGAAAGATTTTGTGAATCTTGTAGTTATGCAATGGATGTATGCATATGAAGAGTGTGAGTGACTGATTGCCTAAGTAAAGGTGCAAATGTTGTGATGTATTGCATGAATGCATTGAGATGAATGCATGTGATATTATGGAGAACTAATGACTG
>LPNX011078630.1:60023-78258 GCA_001517045.1 Pseudotsuga menziesii
GAAGGGGGCTTTTTTTTTATTTTTTATTTTTATTTTTTTTTAAATAACTCTTCTCTCTCGTTTTCCGTGCTTGCTTTCTTTTCCTGCAAATCACAAAAAAACGAAAAACACAAACAAAAAAAACTTTTTCCACACAATGGGGTGGGGTTAGATCTTGGTTAGCTTACCCGGAAAGTCTACGTTTTCAAGTTTTCTCGCTGTTTCTGATTTGCCGTGATCGCACAAGGTGCACGGCAAAGAGCATACGTAGCCGAGAAGACAAGAAAAAAAACTTTCCCTCACTGTTTCTGATTCGCCGCGATCGCGCAAGGTGCACGGCAAAGAGCATACGCAGCCAGAGAAGGCAACAGTCCGAGACTAAAACAAAAAGATCTAATAATAAACTGATAAATATATGAGAGATTAAAAAAAAACAAAACGGTCACTGTAACATTATACCTTCAGATTTGCCGAAATGGGTGTTTCTGGAGCAAACGGAAACGGTTTTCGGTGAAACGAAAACTATTTCCAAATGGAAACGGCACTCCGGACGCAATGGAATAGCTCCCACAGACCGCAAATGCACAGAAAATCCAGAACCAGAAACCCTTAAAAAGGTTTCGGCAACACCGGTTCCAGATCTTGATCAAAACCGAAAGCGGCTCTTCATAAAAGCTCTGATACCATGTTAGGGTACATAGGGTCCTCCCAAAGGACCGAACACCAATAATAGCCACTTCACACAAACAGATCACAGATCAATACACCAATGTTTGTCACGTGGTTAAAACCCTCGAGAGGGAAACAGTCCACGGCCCCGGCCAAATAGCTACTTCGGAGCAATTTATTATGCAAAAGAAAGAAAGTTACATGAGCTTCTCATAATCGATCAACTAGCCAAGGACCCTCTATGCTCTTTAAATAGAGATCATAGACCAATCGGGTGTTAAGCCACGGATCAATGGTAGGTATGATCTAAGAGAAGTTGAACCGTCGGATCACTCTATGTCTAGAACATATCGTGACTGTCAGATTAGAATATTTACAAATGCATACTAATGCATACTAAATAAACACACTTTTACCTAACGGATATATTACACAAGTTGATCTTAACTAACTCCTAAGTGTCTAAATATCCTAACAAGGCCACTTCGAGGGGGAAACCTACTTTGAGCAAGCTCAATACAAAATAACTCATGGATGTTTTCATTGGCCTCAACACGTACATATATACTAAGTATAATCTAAACAACAATTACTCCCCATGAATGTGGGAGAATACATTATACTCTAGGACGACATATAAAGGATATGCATCCAACAAAAATATATTAGCAAAGTAAAGAGAAGAATTGACACGAGTTCCTAACATCCCCTCCCTCTTAGAAAAGTTTTGTCCTCAAAGCTTTAGATGTGGAAATTGTTGTTGAATCTGAAATAGTGGTTCCCATGTAGCATCCTCAGGTTGCATGGCGTGCCACAGGATTAACACCTCTGAGATGTATCGAGAGTGAAGCTGATGAGTGCGCTTATTGAGGATGGCATCTGGCTCCAAAATTATGGATCCTTCATTATCCAGTTTTGGTAAAATAGTTTGTGCTCTGATGTTGGTGCCAAGAAATTTCTTAAAAAAAGAGACATTAAATACTGGATGAATGCAAGAAGGAGGAAGTTCCAATTTATAGTCAATGGGGCCCAACCTTATGAAGAACCTTATATATCCCATTTGATTTTCAAGGAAGATTTCTTGTAAGGTTGTAAATGAATAAACACCATATCACTGACTTGAAAAGTGCACTTAGAATGGTGTTTATTGGTTTCTTGTTTCATTCTATTTCTTTCCATTTGAAGATTGTCCTACAAAATGTTAAGAATTTGATCTCAGTTTCAAAGAGCTGTGTCAACTGTCTAAACTAGTGAACTACCAGGAATGTATGGAAGGATCATTGACGGTGCCTGACCATAAATTGCTTCATATAGAGTCATTTAACATGCAGTATGGTAGGAAGTATTATACCACCATTCAGCGAGAGGGAGCAACTTTTCCCACTGATGCTGTTGTTTAAAGGTGAAACAACGAAGATAAGTTTCCAAGAATTTGTTGATAACTTCAGTCTGACCATATGTTTGTGGGTGATATCTAGAACTCATATTCAGTTTAGTGCCAGTTTGGAAAAATAGTTCTGTCTAAAAATTACTTGTGAAAGTTGTGTCGCGGTCTAAGACAATGGAAGAAGGGATTCCATGAAGACAGAAGATCTGGTCCATGAAAATTTGTGCATCTCAGGAGGTGGTATATGGTTGGATGAGAACAAAAAAATGCCTATATTTGGAGAGTCGATCAACCACAACCAAGATTACGGTCTTCCCCCTATATTTAGGGAGGCCTTCAATGAAATCCATTGAAATATCTATCCAAATCATTGTAGGGATGGGAAAAGGTTCAATCAATTCAGGAAGGAGTGTCATTTCACCCTTGTGGCGCTGACATGTATCACATTCAGCCAACATTTGTTGAACTTCCTATTTCATTCCCTTCCAAAAGAAGCTACGTCGTGCCCGCTCATACGTTTTGAGGAACCTAAAGTGCCCTACTGATGGAGAAGCATGGAATGCATACAAGATATCCTGTTGAAGATATGTGCTCCAGGGAAGCACTAGAAGACCCTTGCATATCAGAGAAGAACCATCCCTAGAGTAATGTGGTACAACATGAGGGCTATTGGACAACCATTGGATGATTTAAAATAATTAAGAGTCATTGACATACCCTTATTGAATATATTGTAACCAATTTAGAATATGCATAGAAATAGCTGAAAGAGAAACATGGTCATCAAATGTGTGGGCAAGAGCATCTTCCACAATATTGTCCTTACCCTTCTTATAAGTGATCTCATAGTCATAAACCATGAGTTTTCTAACCCATTTCTGTTGTGGTGGGGAGGAGAACCGTTGTTCTAGGAAATATTTTAGACTCTGGTGATCAGTATTGATGTAGAAATGATTCCCTAATAGGTATGGCCACCACTTATGTACAGCATGCAAAATAGCCATCGTTTCCTTCTCATATGTAGAGGCGTCTAAATTATTGTCGAAAAGGGATTTGATGGTGAACGCAATGGGATTTTCATCCTGAAGGAGAACAACACTAATTCCATTGTTGTAGACATTACTCTTAATAGTGAAGGGCTTGGAAAATCAGGCATAGCTATAATAGGTGTAGTACACATAGCTTGTTTTAGTTTTTCAAATGCACACTCAGCAACATGTTTCAATGTAAAAGCATCCTTTTTCAGTAGTGATATTAATGGAGTTGTGATCTTCCCATAATCCTTGACAAACTGGCTATAGTGGCCAGTCAGTACGAAAAACACATGAAGGATCTTGAGTGTTTGAGGATGCGACCAAATTTTCATGGCATTGCAGGATCTACGCGAACCCCTTGTGATGAAACAATATGCTTGAGATAATATACTTCCTCTTGCCAAAAAAAACATTTAGATTGGTTGGTATGAAGATGATGTTCACAAGATAGTTGTAGTACAATATCCATATGTTGGAGATGCTCAACCCATGTTTTACTCACAACAGGATTTGAACCCAAAAGCTGACAACATCCAACGTATCATACGGATGTGTCAGACAATAATGATGAAAAGTATTGAGCCTTTTAAATTATTTTAGCACCGTCAAATTTTCGACACTAGGGCGTAGGATTTCCGACACTAGGGCGTAGGATTTCCGACACTTGGTCGTAGGATATCCTACACTCGGGCGTAGGATTTCCGACACTAGGGCATAGGATTTCTGACACTATGGCTATTCTGACACTAGGGCTATGTCGTTGGATTTCCGACACTCATACGTTTTGAGGAACCTAAAGTGCCCTACCGATGGAGAAGCATGGAATTCATACAAGATATCCTGTTGAAGATATGTGCTCTAGGGAAGCACTAGAAGACCCTTGCATATCAGAGAAGAACCATCCCTAGAGTAATGTGGTACAACATGAGCGTTATTGGACAACCATTGGATGATTTAAAATAATTAAGAGTCATTGACATACCCTTATTGAATATATTGTAACCAATTTAGAATATGCATAGAAATAGCTGAAAGAGAAACATGGTCATCAAATGCGTGGGAAAGAGCATCTTCCACAATATTGTCCTTACCCTTCTTATAAGTGATCTCGTAGTCATAAACCATGAGTTTTCAAACCCATTTCTGTTGTGGTGGGGAGGAGAACCATTGTTCTAGGAAATATTTTAGACTCCAGTGATCAGTCTTGATGTAGAAATGATTCCCTAATAGGTATGGCCACCACTTATGTACGACATGCAAAATAGGCATCATTTCCTTCTCATATGTAGAGGCATCTAAATTATTGTCGAAAAGGGATTTGATGGTGAACGCAATGGGATTTTCATCCTGAAGGAGAACAACATCAATTCCATTGTCGTAGACATTACTCTTAATAGTGAAGGGCTTGGAAAATCAGGCATAGCTATAATAGGTGTAGTACACATAGCTTGTTTTAGTTTTTCAAATGCACACTCAGCAACATGTGTTAATGTAAAAGCATCCTTTTTCAGTAGTGATATTAATGGAGTTGTGATCTTCCCATAATCCTTGAAAAACTGGCTGTAGTAGCCAGCCAGTACCAAAAACACATGAAGGATCTTGAGTGTTTGAGGATGCGACCAAATTTTCATGGCATCGCAGGATCTACGCGAACCCCTTGTGATGAAACAATATGCTTGAGATAATATAATTCCTCTTGCCAAAAAAAACATTTAGACTGGTTGGTATGAAGAGGATGATCACAAGATAGTTGTAGTACACTATCCATATGTTGGAGATGCTCAACCCATGTTTTACTCACAACAGGATTTGAACCCAAAATCTGACAACATCCGACGTATCGTACGGATGTGTCGGACAATAATGATGAAAAGTATTGAGCCTTTTAAATTATTTTAGCGCCGTCAAATTTTTGACACTAGGGCGTAGGATTTCCAACACTAGGGTGTAGGATTTTTGACACTTGGGCATAGGATATCCTACACTCGGGTGTAGGATTTTCGACACTAGGGCATAGGATTTCCGACACTACGGCTATTCTGACACTAGGGCTATGTCGTTGGATTTCTGACACTTGGGCTAATATATATATATATATAAAACCACAACCGTCCGGACACAATATTTCTTCGCGAAACAAAGAACCCAATCAATACTTTCATGGCGGAGCCGACACAATATACCTCCACATCCGGAGGTCACACAGAGGAGGTTTTTCGGAGGTCACGCAGAGGAGGCTTGCCGAAGGTCACGTAGAGGAGGTTGCTGGAGGTGCTACCGGAGGTCAAGTAATATCCCCTCTTTAATATGAGTTTTTGTCAATAAATTTTTACTGTGGATAGAATCTAAATCTTATTACTGCATTAGCTATAAAGAAAGAATTTATATGAACCGCTTGCATGAATGAATACACCTCTGAAAAGATAGGGATAGGGATTTAGGGTTGAATAATAGATTACCTAGTAATATATTTTGATGAACCTAAATAGTTTGTTTTCTAGATTTGGATGGTTTAAGGAGAGTTGTCTAATAGGTATATTGGCTTCAAAGTTTTCTTAATAAATATTTGGGAGTTTCCCTCTACAAGTGCCCATATAGACTATTTTTTTGTTTAGCAAAAGTTGATTTAGAGTTTAACCCTCTATACTATCTGAACGTGGGTTGTATCAGAGTAACCCTAAGAAAATTTTCAAAGTTTCTCTCTATAAGTGCCCACGGAGCGTTAGTGAATGTTTATAATCTTATTATATGAAGTTTGGAGTTCCTCGTAACTTTGGATCCTGCTGGTGGGTAATTGTTGCTTACCTACACAGCCAAGACTGTGAGTCGGGTTATTGTTTCAGCTTTGGGATAAGAAAGCTTTAGGATAACAAAGTTGTTATTGCTTCAGCTGCTCGAGCAATGATTAACCCAGAGAGATATCCATTCTATATTTTTTCCATGGTTCAATATACTATAGAGGGCAGTGTTATTTCAAATTTCAAGCTGTGGAACAAAGGATATGGAAAGCTGTAATGGAAGATCTTTTGGCATAGGGGAATCGGGATGAACAAAGCCAAACAGGTAGGTTGACCTAATTATCTATCATGCATAAATATGTATCATAATACTAAAAATGGAATGTGATCTATCAATTGATTTGTTAGAGGCTATTCTTATTGCCTCATCAGCAGGTGGCCTTCACTGAGATTATTTTCATGATTTTCTGCCCACAGTTATTCTCAACGCTATGATCTAAAGCTACTGAAGACAAGGACCTAGGACAGAGGACAGAGCAGAGCACAGTGGACTCCACATTACAGGTACCCACTGCTTTATTTTCCTCATCTTTGTCTTCATAAAATTCACCACGGAAGACATTTAAACGTTTATGTCAATCTATTTTGAAAAGCGATACTTCTAAAATAAGTTTATTTTCTATTCATAATTGACCTTATAGATTCTAAAGCAACATTTCTTAATCCAATTTTTTTTGTACACCGATTTGATAGATTCTCAAATTACTTAGAAAACACGGTAACCTCCTCTACATGTTCTCCTTCCTTAGCCTGATTACGAAGAATCCTCCTATAAGCCAAGTCTTGCATAAAGAGGCAACAAAGAAGTGAAGAGGCAGTTGATGCAAAGATAGCACAATAGATTATCGATGAAGCCTATATGCTCAGAAATTTTAGCAGGACAAAAGGCAGAGAGAAAATTCTCCCATGAATCCCAACACTATTTCTAAAGCCATGAAGGGTGCTTCCCCCATTCATTAGAAAACCAATAGAATCTATACCTTCCCTCAATCACAAGAAAACCAATAGAATATATATAGTTTTCTTAGCAAACCCAACATATCTGTGACCTTACCCTCCTCATCTGGAATGCCACAGACCAGATTCCTAGATCTCAAGAACCAGTTTCCAAGCAAAAATTCCCCTTGTAGTTTCTTCTTGGCAAATCCAGATTGAATAGAAATTTGCCTCCAAAATATCCTTGATAACATGCTCAAACTCCTTCCATTTGGATTGTGATAGCCATTGAAGAAGTCTGCCTAAGTTACTGAAATATGTGGAATCACACGGTTTTCCAATGGACCACACCACGTGGGGAAGTCCTTACCCTCTTCACCTAGAATGCCACAAAACAGATTCTAGGTGGTGCAGACTTAACACTTTCTGTCTACCAATGAGGATCTATCCAAGTATATTTAGTTCAATACACTTGTCATGCCACAAATTTCTCATTTCTGCATTCAGTTATAGGCAATACCAGTTTCTATAAAGATTAACAGAAAACAATTCTACATAAATCAAACATCAATAGTTATTAGCAGGTCAAATGGTGACGTTACAAAACTCCATAACGCTTCCCAACACACTTGACACTGTCCTCTTGCAACTTTAAACACATCCTCAACAACGTTTGACTGATATCTGGCTTGTGTGGAAATGGTTTACTCCATGATCCACCTCCATCAAGTTACTACAAATATCATAAGATATGAATGAGTTTGAGACTCGTTTTATAAGGGAAAACTTCACATTTAGAACCCTGACAAAAATTATCAACCTGGATTACAACCAACTTTGTTATGCAGACAGAGCAATACTATTTTTTTTTCAATATTTGGAAAGCACAATCTTAATAATACAATATGAGATCCACTCTATCAGCTCATTACTAACAGCTTGAAGATTGATTCGTGGGGTTGGAATCTCACACAGAGATTCTATCTCGCCAACATTTTCAAAAACCACCCAGAGATCAATTCTATCTCTGTCTATGTCCTGGAATTGCATATTTACCCTCACTCACAGACTTGCTACCTATGCCTTCCAGTACTCGATGTTACTATCCATTTTATGCAATTCAATTGATTCAACTTTGATTGGAACTATGTGAATGAAATCTATCAGTCAGCCACAATATATGTTAAGCTATCTCGGGTGATTGAAACCGAAATAACAATATACTGATTACCATAGAGCTATACACATAATTCATCAATCCCATTCACATTGCACACAATATATATTTAAATATATGAATTCACTATTATTCCATCAATTAACCTCTCAAGCTTGACTTACTAGATCAACTTCGTACAGAGAACGTTAGCCACACATTTGGTCTCTGTTGTTTTCTCAAGGAACCATCTGTTCCGAGCCTCCCTCTTTGATCTCTTCAAACTGTTCAAGCTTATACCAGCCTCCAAGATGTGCAAGCTATCAAAACTTATGTGAGCTATTCCCCTAGGATACCTTACCAATGAATTATACTGGGCTTAAATACAAAATGGAATTGGTTTCAGATCCACAATTCAAGGTTACAAATCCAATTTGAATTTGTTTTACATTTGTGACTCAACTGCTATGTGCTGCTAACATTTGTTAACAAATTCTTTCCTCACTCCTAAGATCCTGGAAATTCCTAACAGTTCAAACAAACTTTAACTATTACATTGACAAGGATCGAGTCCTTTTTCTCATTTATTTAATCATCTATTTTAACAAAACAAAAGTTTCGAGTGAGACTCTAAGTCTATTCTAAAATGTTCCACTTGACTATATGAAGTCACAAGTGACTTCATCCTTTGAGCCTATCCTCCTGCATTACTAGGATTCTGAAAATTCTCTTATAAAATTAGATAAAATTTCGAAGTGTGATGAAACTTTCTCTATTTAAATCAAGAAAGCACCCTGCATAATACTTGGAGAAGTGCATTTCCAAGACTTGGAAATAAAAATATTATGATGAGATTGATTTGATGATGATAAGGTTGAAGGGTATCATTTGAATCTACAAGTGAGAGAAATGGGAAATAAATTGCATAGTCACCAATTTCCATATTAGAATCCTCATATTCCTCCCTGGATCCTATGCACTAAACCAATTTCATGTTCCTCGTTAAGATCATGTTCCTTGTTAACCTCTCAAGCTTCACTTACTAGATCAACTTTGTACAGAGAACGTTAGCCACACATTTGGTCTTTGTTCTCTCAAGGAACCATCTGTTCCAAGCCTCCCTCTTTGTTCTCTTCAAACTGTTCAAGCGTATACCAGCCTCCAAGTTATGCAAGCTATCAAAAGTTATGCGAGCTATTTCCCTAGGACACCTTACCAATGAATTCTATTGAGTTTAAATATAAAATGGAATTGGTTTCAGATCCACAATTCAAGGTTACAAATCCAATTTGAATTTGTTCTACATTTGTGACTCAGCTACTACGTGCTGTTAACATTTGTCAACAAACTCTTGCCTTACTCCTAAGATCCTGGAAATTCCTAACAGTTCAAACAAACTTTAACTATTACATTGAGAAGGATCGAGTCCTTTTTCTCATTTATTTAATCATCTATTTTAACAAAAACAAAAGTTTCAAGTGAGACTCTAAGTCTATTCTAGAATGTTCCACTTGACTTTATGAAGTCACAATTGACTTCATCCTTTGAGACTATCCTCCTGCATTACTAGGATTCTGAAAATTCTCTTATGAAGTTAGATAAAATTTCAAAGTGTGATGAAACTTTCTCTAATAAAATCATGAAAGCACTCTGCATAATACTTGGAGAAGAACATTTCCAAGACGTGGAAATAAAAATGTTATGGTGAGATTGATTTGAGGATGATAAGGTTAAAGGGTATCATTTGAATCCACAAGTGAGAGAAATTGGAAATAAATTGCATGGTTACCAATTTTCATATTAGAATCCTCATATTCCTCCCTGGATCCTATGCACTAACCCAATTTCATGTTCCTTGTTAAGATCATATCGTGGGTTGAGTGATGCCTTTAAAATCTTTTCCTTGGCTACTCTAGGATCCCTTACTAAACTCTGACTTTTGAGACACTATTCCCCAACCCTGTTTGACCAACTTTTGGCCCCAAGATTCCACAATCTTGGTGTACATGTATCATGATTTATAGACTAATATATGCAACATTTTCAACAAAAGACATGTAACAAATGCGATTCTAGATCTTTTCTCTCAACTTTAGATGACTACTACTTCCCCGATGTCATTATGATTATATTCTTCATCACTTCCTCCAATGTGCCATGTTCCTTTACCCACAGGTTAGCAAAATTTTCATCTTCAAGTATCATATGCGACATGTCTTTGGTTCAGGTAGATTCTCATCTCCCACCATGCATTGATCTTGTCATCATTTCAAGTTTTGTCTCACATGTTTCCTCAAGGACGTATCTGTGCAGCTAAAGAGTTTTAGCTACCTGTTCAAAACCTCTGTATGGGGAATAATACAATGTGTATTGTTGTATCACTTTGTTGCAGTCTTACCTTGTAAGAAAAAATAGTACCCAATTTTGTACTTCCCCACTTCTCTGGTTCAGGTTGGGGTGCACATTCAAGTATTAATGAGCCCAAATGGGTCCATAGGACAATGCAAAGTCCAGCAGTGGAGCCAAAATCTGTTAGATTTCATTTCTATAAGTAAAAGAAGAACAAATGCAAATGGAACAGGAAAATTAGATCTTCCCTAGAGCAACTTAGGGCTTCATCCATCTGCGTCGTGATTTCCAAGGCCCTTGAGAGAAATTCAGTAGGGCTCATATAAACTATGATGACAATGTATTCCTCCTACCCCACATGCCAATTCCATCATCAGATTGAAAAATATTTTGACACCCTTGGGGAAAACCTATACTTGAATCAATGAAAAACCTTCCTCGTAAATTTATGAGTCGCGTCATTTTTTTGTTTGGCCTTTGGCACATCCATTTTTTTTGCCAAGGCGCAATGTTCATTTATACCTTCTTCTTTTGTTCCTTATGATCTCTCCATTTCCTCTATAGAATGCAATTTTACCATCAGAACCACTAGTTGGAACTAGAAAAGCTAACCATTGAAGTACCTAACACCAACTTGTTCTTCATTTTTATATGTATTCTGTCTTATTGAAATGATTTTATTTTAAATTCTGGAATTTACCCAAACAGAGTCTGTCTGATAATAGTCTGATGGTAGGACAACTAATTTTATTCTAAAATTTTGAAATTGTACAAACAGATTCACAATAGGAATTTAGCCCACAAACGCTTGACCATTTCTTCCTCCAATTTGACTTTCTGCTTACCCTTGTCAGCCAAAGTGGCACAGACCAAATTCCAAGATTCTGAGCCAACCCTTAATCTAGGGTGAACATTGGAGTGATGCCCACCTTTACTAATCTGGGAGGCATAATTTCGAAAGAAATGAACCCAATGATTCAAGCCTTCACTAGTCGAGCTAGTTGTTCTAGGAAGAGGAATAGAAACCTAAGATGGTTGTTCTTCTAATGCCAACAGGGAAGTGACGTTACCTCCTTTGTGAATAGATAATCCAAGAGTATAATCCCTCTGATAAACTAATGAGAACTGAATTTCATGTGAACCGTTGATAAATGAAAACAGAATGCCAGTGGGAAACAGTAGTTCTGGCTACTGCAACAAAGCAACCGAAGCCATGCTTTATTATCCTTAGCCAACCTGTTACGGGCGATCTGACATACTATAGAGGGCATTGTTATTTCAAATTTCAATAGTTCATATGGCTATTCCCATTTCCAATGCATTTCAAATACCAAACCCCACACTGGAGTCATAAAGCTGCTATGAGCTTGAGCGCACCTTACCAAATACTGAAGCGGCAGACTTATATACTACACACTAGCTCCTGAGTTTAGGGCCTAGTACTCCACTAATGGGGCATTGTAGATAATAAATAGGCTTTGACTAAATGTTAATGGCATCTTGGTTGGTTTCCGAGATAGCGCTTCCCTCTTGGTTGGTTTCCGAGATAGTGCTTCCCTCTTGGTTGGTTTCTTATTAAAATAATACTACTAGTTTTTATTCCGTCGATAAGAGACATACCCTCTCACCCAGTTCCATTCTTGTTTCTGAATAAATGTTGTTTTGTCGCTGAAATATGTAGACTTCCAAAGTTTTGAAACTCTCTAGTATAGCAAAGGGGTTGAGATTTCTCACATCTAGCAGGTTGGTTCTCTCTTTTTTCTTTCAAATGTTTCAACTTCATTTTCTTTCAAAATGTCCTGCACATAAAAACAAGTGAAACAATTCCTTTGTGATCGTACGCCTCCAAATGGAACTGGTCACCCATCCTCGGTAGCATGACCTTTCAAATTACTTATGTGGATGGGTCATTCAGCTACTCAAGAGAGATTTGTTACAGAGAGAAATTCCTATGGCTTGGGGTACCACAACAGACAACTTGACTCCAGAAATCAATCCTTTCCAATATGTAAGAGAAATCAAATATCTAACACTAAAGGATCAAAACTCGTACCTTATTCCGGATGGTTGAAGTAGATCCTTGTTGAGCTTTCCAACTTCATCTTGAATTGATGAATCACTTCCTCAACAATAAGTAAAAAAGACAAGCATACTATATATATTGGTGTTAGATCTACTCTAGCATATATAATCAACAACGTGTAAGCATTTGAAATCATCCATGGATAAAATATTCATTCAAACATACATTGTTGGACAGGAAAAGATATTTCTATAATATAAAATCAGAGATTACAATGAATACAACCTCTGTCGGCATGTCTGCGAATCAAAGAAACTGAATCTACCACTTGGGCCTCCACCACCTCAATCCTCCATCTCTCAATAGCAAGCTCACAAGCAAAAGGCAAGCTTGGGAAGAACACTAAAGTGCTCCAAGGGACAAAGGGATGCAGACTCAAGCACAAGTTTCGGCAACAATGGACTATAGTTTCTTTGCTTTCAATTCTCTTATGCCTTCAATGTATCCAAAGGGTTCCTTATATATCTTTTCAATGGGGTAATGAAAGGTCGAATCCGAGCGATCTCAAGGCATATGGAAGGCCAGGAGACAAGTGAGCCGGATCCATGTCAAGGAAAACTCCAAAAGCATTTGGATTTTTGTACACATCCCGATGTACACAGTTTTAGAGGTCAAACCCGTGTATATATGCGATAAAGGGTTTAAAAGTTGTGTATAGCAATTTTCACATGTTTTTAGGGATGGTCTAGGAAACATCAAAGGACACAAAATGGTCCAAGGGGTCTAAGGAGTCTGTAGAAGGACAGGGGAAGGCCATACAAGTGTGATTCACCTGGTGTGGTAAAATCTGCTATAACAAGCTTATTTATCCTGCTCTACTAATCTGGTAATGGCATCAAATGCCATCTAGGTTGTACCATCTTTAGAATTTTCCAGTTTACAGGTAGTTGCATCTTTTCTCCATCCAAGTTGCTAAGGTAGAAATAATTTTCTCCAGCACAGTCTTCAATCTTGTAAGGCATCTAGAACCGGGAAAATGGAGGGGATATTAAACTGGATCCATCCTTGGGGACTTTGCTACAGGAAGATCTGTCACTGGTAGGACTACAACTCCTTTATTCCCTTGCTCACAGGAGTGATAGATTGGTCTTAGTCCAGCCATAAATTTAGTCATGTTTGTGCAGAGCCATACCAAGAGGCATTTGTGTGACAATAATAAGGAAGGCTTGTGCAGTTTCCTTTGAATCTGTTTACATTCAAGGCCATAATCAATTTAAAAACCTAACTCCCCATTAACCCATCTAAAAATATGCAATTTTAAGTGCTAAATTATCGTGAGACCAACCATTGTTGTTATACCGAAGTATGTCAGATCGCCCGTAATAGTATTCTAGCAGGCTGTGAGTGTGTTGAAGATCCTATAGGAAAGTCATGACTGTAATAATATTACTTCTAACTGGGGCGTGGATTGTGGTTAACTATTCCTAACTAGGCTGGTTTATTCTTATCTATTAGCTTGACAATGCTAAACCCAGTGGATTGTGATTGTGTAAGACCCAACCTAGTGGGTTGTGACTGTGTATCCTAGTGACTGTGTAAGAAATATTCTAAGTGGGTTGTGAATGTACCTTACCTCTTTGACCATGACTTGTTTGCAGCTCACCTCAAACTGAGTTGTGGTTGTGTTAAGCCCCAAATGACAGGTCAACATTGGTATTAAGTATGCTAAGGTCTTTTGAGGGTGTTTGATTGTGTTTAGGGTTGATTATCTTCTGTTGCTACTCTTCACACTTGATAACTGAGATATATTTCTTACTACTGTAAGTTCATAGCCTTAAATCTAACCTTCTATCTCTCAAGGTATGTTGATTGTTTCTATGGTAACTTGTCAGATATATTCCAAGCTTTGAACATTGGAATCAATTCATTATCATTCTAATGAAAAGGGTAGATTGTTCTCTACAATGTAATATTTCAGAGTTAAGAAAATTACATATGGTAATTGGTTATCTCTTGGTTGCATTTTCCATGTGGAAGTGGCAACCACCCCAACGCCACTAGGAGCCTACATTTACAGACCTTCATAAATGCGTCCAATCAATACCTACCTTCAATGCTTTTCAATTTCATTTATACAACATTTAAACTGCCCTTAAATGCTGATTTCTTCTTGGGGTGGGCTACCCAAGGTCTGTTATCAGTTCCCAATAATTTTCCAACAACTTTCAGTTAATCCATGTGTAATTTATAATGCTTTGAGTGTATGAGAATTGTGCTTATTTTCCCTCCATAAAATGCAAAATAAAAATTGAGAATTGTTCCATTTTCACAGAATGCAAAAAAGGATGGACGGTCGTGCCCAACTTAAAAATTAGGATTCCAAATTGGATGTGATAGCCAAGATAGCCTGTGAAATGAAGGACATCCCTGCTACACCTTCTGGTTTACATGGATTTTGACCGAGCATTGATCTGTTTAACATTAAATATTATATGAATAAATTAATGTTCATAAGAGAAAGACTAGGTTTATCTATAACACTATATTACTCTATTTGTGTACATGTACTAGAATTATCCACCAGAGCGGCTTGTGTACATAATTGCAAGGGTTTTATCTTTAGTACCACCATGGACCTGTGTCTATAGTGACTCTTAACTGCATGCCTCTAATCACTAGCTACATCTTGTGCATAGGAGTTGAACTTGAGATCTTGTCAATGAACACACATTGGGCACCATGCTAAGGGAAATGGTAAGTTTCTTAGGACTTATCTAATTGCTATTGTTATCATTATTATTTTAAATATTTCTAGTTTGTCAAATATAATTCTAAAATCTAGGCAGAAGTCTCATGGTCACAATTGAGTACCTAGAAGCAACATAGGATAGCCATTTTCAATACATATGTTTATTACAAATAGGTGAGAGAGCCCAATGGTGGGGAATAAATTGATGTAGTTGTAGGGAAGGAGACCTTGGTAGAGGATAATTTTTTTGAAATTAATCCCCATGTTTGTGTAGAAGTGATATTCAAAATTTTATCTAAAGTTGATTGCTTGCCCCTATTAAATTCTTTGCCTAACTGATCTCATTTGATAAATCTCTTGCAATCTTTTCCTCCCGGATCAGTTGTAGGTTGGAATAAAGATATGATGAGAAGATTCCGAGTTATATTATTAGCACCTTTGTTAAATAGATTCCATCTGTGTTGAATCCTCTTTCAAATGAAGAGACCTACATATCTTTGGTCCTAATGATGTATTAAAACTTAAACACATCCACCAAAATATATCAAAAGACAATGATATCTATAGCATATCTCAAAGTAAACTTGCCACTAAATACAATTTTTATTATTATTAATATACAGTATCTCGTCGGTTATCTGACGTTCAATGCCTAGAAGCTATTGTCAGATTTCATGTCAATACAACAAAATTGTTGTGGCTCCGATGGTAGATTGTCGTAGGAAATCCAACGGCCTTGCTGTAGGAAATCCGACGGAATTGCCGTAGGAAATCCGACGGCCTGTCCATAGGAAATCCGACGGCCTGTCCATAGGAAATCTGACGGCCTGTCTGTAGGAAATATGACGGCCTTGCCATAGGAAATCCAACGGCATTGCCATAGGAAATCCGACAGCCTGTCTGTAGGAAATCCGACGGCTTGTCTGTAGGAAATCCAACAGTCATGCCGTAGGAAATCCGACGGCCTTGGCTTGGCTGTCGATTATCAGAAATTACGCCACCAACAACAAAAAAAATTGAGGATGTCGAATACTCGACAGGTTAGTGTCGAATTTCATACATTGTAGCTGTCGGATTTTGGCCTCAAATTCTGTTGTGACTATAGATGAGGATATCATCAAAGAATACCAGAATGAAGTGTTGCAAGTAGGGTCATAATCTTTTATTTATCAATGCTTGGAATTTGGAAGGAGCATTCGTAAGGCCAAATGGCATGACCAAAAACTCATAGTGGAAAACATGTGTGCGGAAATTTGTTTTAGGGATATCATCCTCATGAACCCGAATTTGGGGATAACCAGAACGAAGATCCAACTTGGAGAAAAAATGAGCACCATGAAGCTCATCAAGAAGATCATAAACAACAAAAATTGGAAACTTATCCTTGATTAATGTGATGTGATAAGTGCTCGAAATTCAATGCAGAGGGACCATGACCCATCTTTTTTTCGGACAAGAAGAACTAGTGAAGAGAAGCAACCAGTACTAGGGCGAATAATACCTTGCTTCAGTAAGTCCTGAACAAGCATCTCAATCTCTATATTTTGGTGAAACGGGTAGCAATAGGGCCTGGTGTTGGGAGGGAATATTCCAGGAAGGAGCGAAATATGATGGTCCTCTGGTATTACAGGTGGAGATCCTACTGGATCAGCAAAAGCACATGCATATTGATCCAAAATTTGTTGTAGATCCAAGGAGTAGTTGAGACCGCTAAAGTTTGTATATGAATGAAATGGAGTTGAGAGACCTTGGTTGTAAGCCCTTCAATGTGTGTTTTTTCCCATTGACTGAAAATTACATCCAAAGTTCAACACAATCCCATAAAATGGGTCCAAGTGTGTGTAACCATTGAACACCCAAAATCACATCACATCCACCTAAGGGAAAGGAAAACATGTCAGAGCACAAGTTATAATCTACAATAGAGATTCACACATTATGACACTTCCCTTTTCAAGGTAATATGACCCCAATTTGAAATCATGACTTCAAAGCTAGAGCAAGAATGGACAAACCAATCAACCTGTTTGGCGATCCTAGGGTCAATGAAGTTATGAGTGCTACCAGAATCAATGAGTATTGTAAGAGGGAGATTTTTGAAGAAACCTTTGACCCACATTGTTTGTGGGGTGGTGACTCTGGATAATGCATGGAGAGATATCTCTAGATGGTCATCCTGAGTAGGAGGGACATCAGGAAGCTGCTGAATGTCATCTTCCTCATCTAATGGATCCTAAGCATCATCCAGAATTTCAAGTGCAGGAGAAGAATCCACATCCAAGAGATAGAGCTTTTTCTTAGCACATCGATGTCCCTAGGTTTATTTCTCATCACAATTATAACAAATCCCTTTTTCTCTACATTCCCGTATATCGGATTTAGACAAATGCTTGATAGGAGTGGTTCTAGGAGATGGAGGGATTGGAGGTCTTTGGGGAACCATATATATGAATGGAACAAAAGTGGATTTGGAGCATTGTTGGGCCATGATCTTGTCCTTCGCCAATTTAGCCAAACCTAGGGATTCCATCACTGTATTGGGACATAACATTTTAATCTTAGATCATATTGCATCCTTCAGACAACTGATAAAACAACTCCTCTAGAATGCATAAGACAATTCTTCTATGTGATTGGCCCATTTCTCAAATTATGTGTGATACTCATTCACAGTTCCAATTTGGCGAAGTTTGGTGAGTGCTCCTGTGAATTCATCAAAATAACTAGGGCCAAATCATTGCAAAAGGATTTGGAAAAAATATATACAATTTGGCTCTTCATGAGCCTTAATGTATCAACGTAACCATTGAAGGGCTTCATGTTCCAAATGAAAGGATGCAAGTGGGAATTTATTGACATCAAAAGTGTTATGTAGACTGAAATATTTTTCTTCCCTATAAATCCATTCAGTCGGATCATCATCATTAAAGCAAGGAAAATCAATCTTTGACCCTTGAAATTGCTAGAAGAAGAGAACCTAGTGTCTGTAGAAGATTGGTTGTCATCGATTTTTCATGGCTGAATGCTGAGGATGGAGGCTGAGAAATTTTTTCATCCAAATCTTGGAGTTTGGTCTTGAGGAAGGCAAGTTATTCTTCCATTTGTTTGTTTTCTCCTGTACGGGTGACAACCATAACCCGGATCCTTCTTTTTTT
>LPNX011078630.1:78365-131700 GCA_001517045.1 Pseudotsuga menziesii
GGAACAACTTGGGTGGGTAATTGGATTTTGACAAGGTTTTCAACACTTTCTGAGAGACAAAGAAGCATAAAATGAGAATTTCAGAAGAAAAGTGAAAGAGTGGGAAAATTTGTCAAAAAGGGACAAGGAAGCAGAAATGGGAAACGAACAATGTGGAAAAATTTGAAGGCGATTGGGTGAGAATCGAAAAAAGTTATGGAAAACCCTAATAATAGACAAATGTGGGATTTTGGGCTTCAGGAAGTAGAATTTGGGATAGGTTCCTGAAACAAGGAAATATGCAGAATGGAATCATGGAGGTTCCGATGAGTTTTCAAGGGAAAAATACCTAAAACAAATAATATATGGCCAAAAAACAGAAATTTCGTTCGACGAAATTGAAATGTCGTGGCTCTGGACAAATGAAATCTGCGCTTTATCAACTAGAAATAGATATGGACCCCATGTATGTTAGGATTCCTAAAGGCTCAGGGGATCCACTCGACCACCAATGATGTCTAACGACTTGCGTATTGGGGTAGTATCCCTCACTCCATGGCTTAGGTAAAACTGATAATCGCTTTGCCACTAATGACAAATCTTGGTTTACCTCACAGGTGGGAACTAGTCAATCATGTATGGGTTGTTTCCATTTTCACTTGGCAAGTCCTCTCAATGGCCAGCTACTTCGGGGTTCCCGTGGTACTACTCATAATGAGTTTTAGGGCTATGCCAAATTACTTCATGTAGTTAAGAATATAAGGGTTATTCCTTGATCCAAACCTGCAATGAACAATATAGATACGAAGAAGAAGCACAACTGCAATAATCACAACGTCGGGAAGAATTGCAAAATACAAAAAAATGGCAGAAATTCGACCCAGCAAGCCCAAGAAAGTGCTCTGATATAAGATGTGAGGAACCTCCTGCAATAAACAATGAAAATGCATGATATAATAGAAATAGAAGAGCAAAAAAGATATTGTATTGATCGCAAGCCACTTTGAGGGGGAAACCTCCTTTGAGCAAGCTCAATACAAAATAACTCGTGGATGATTTCATTGGCCTCAACACGTACATATATACTAAGTATAATCTAAACAAATATTACTCCCCATGAATGTGGGATAATACAATATACTCTTGCACGACTTACAAGGCATATGTGTCCAACAAAAATATACTAACAAAGTAAAGAGAAGGGTTAACACTGGTTCCTAACAATATATGGTAAAAGAAATGGACATAATTTGATTCCAATAGGAGCCATCTCATAACAATGTGCACCAAACATATGTAATCATTGTTTTTCTTCTTTTACATACATCTAATTAATTATTGCATGAAATACTAATTTTCATTTGTTTTGTTGTAGAAAATAAACTTCAAAATGGATAAGAAGACAAGAAAGAAAAGGGTGAATGTAAAGTTTGTGAATAACTTATGTTTTCTTTATTTAGGATTTCATATTTTTTATGATATTTATATTTTAATTAATTTACTGTTCTCTTTGGATGTCTTATAGCATGTGTGTAACATGTTATAACATACAAACAAGACCCTTTCAAGGAATTAATAAACATTCAGTTAAGTAGGGGTTGTGAGGATATGTTGTAGTATCAAACGTTAATTGTGCAATTTGTAAGTAGCTATGTTTTTTTATTTCCCTAAATTTATAATTCATGGAACAAAATAATCATTTATATTAATTATATCAATGCTTTGTAATGGCATATTAAACTTGTAAGAAAGAAAGTATGGAGTGGAGCTAACATAAGAGTTGTCAAACGATGGCATGAGGAATTGTTTTGAAATATTGTGTCTTGTTTATGAATCAATTATTTCTATGGTACATGTTTGATTTAGACAATCAAGTATATCATATTATAAATATAGATATATTCATTGCACTTTATTTCTATGTTTGTAGACGTAAACTGAAGAGGAGGAACAAAATAAAACTTACATTTGGTCAAATAACCCAAGTAAAATATCACCTACAAGTAATGAAGAAATGAAGTATGAAAGCAACTCGAGCAATGACAATAGTTCGAGGCAAGAATGACGATCAATAAAATTGAATGCGCTTGCAATTTGTATGTTTTGACATGTTTGTATGTGAAAATATAACATTTTGTTCAATGTATTAGACATATTGTCAAAATTGGATGACCACGGGTTACCAATAAATGCAACAATTACATATTGGAATTTTGATTATTGTGAACCTTTAGATTGTCCCATTTTGTATGATAATGGGTCTCTTATTCATATATAATAAAATGAGTTTCTTATTCTAGTGCATTCTCCAATGTTGTAAAATGTTATAATGTTGATTAAATATATAGATGATTAAATATTATAATGAATAGGTATGTAAACCGATGATATAACACATTAATACAATAATTATATCCACACACAATATTTAAAATTCAATATCAATATTATTATAAACATTATTTGATTTTTAATGATTAATTGAAAATTAAAAAAAGCACAATTAATTAAAATATAGACATATTAGTGCATTGCATTTTTGTGAACTCACTGAATGGTGTGGGGCATACATAAATTGTTGACGATACGCTGATTTTTACATTGTGAAAAATTATGCATCGATGCTTCTATTTGATATAAATACATGGGTATCACGACGCTCAAGTAAGGATTTACTTCATTGTAATTACTTATAGTAAGCACATTGAAGATAAAGAAACAACAGTCCATTAGTTGTTATTGTCATCGTTAAATTTATAAGACACAATAACGTGTATGGTAATACAAGCACTACTGCATATCTATGAAAGGTTGACATATGGAGATAGAACATGGATACTAAACACCGATGCTCTAAAACATATTGCATGCATTGGGGAGTTATATAAATGAAAAGCACCAGTGCATAACATTTCAATTGTATGCACTAGTGCTCTTAATTTTACAAATGCACCGGAGCATAACATGTAAATTGTATGTAATAATGTTGTATGTTACTACACACTGTTGAGTTTGTATGATATTTTATTGATTAAAAAACCTCCATTATATGCTTCGACCATACAATTTTTTAAGTTATAATGAGCATCCATTATAACCTATAGTGAAACCACCGTTATTAATGGTAGAAGTTTTAGTGGAGTTTTTTTTGAAAAGATTATCAAATCATGTAAGATTAAAAGCTTACACAAAAGCCTTCATTAAAAAAGTGTTTTCCATATAGTGTCATATAAGATTCATACACACATTCTAAATGTCATTAACGAAACTAGTGTCTAGTTTAAAAAATTCTATAAATTGAAAAATTCAATCCCATGATATAAAGTGAAATTTACTCTGTTTTTAGTTGTGTAAGTAAATAGTGCTAATATGAATTTATTGGTAAAGTATTTGCACCCATCACATTTTCTTATAACGTTTATTATATATAAACAACATATCCAAACAACACTACTCTATAATCATCACACTGAGATCATACACTAGTAAATATATTATAACATACACTAGTAAATATTTTAATTAATTTACTGTTCTCTTTGGATGTCTTATAGCATGTGTGTGAGATGTTATAACATACAAACAAGACCCTTTCAAGGAATTAATAAACATTCAGTTAAGTAGGGGTTGTGAGGATATGTTGTCGTATCTAACGTTAATTGTGCAATTTGTAAGTAGCTATGTTGTTTTACTTCCCTAAATTTATAATTCATGGAACAAAATAATCATTTATATTAATTATATCAATGCTTTGTAATGGCATATTAAACTTGTAAGAAAGAAAGTATGGAGTGGAGCTAACATAAGAGTTGTCAAACGATGGCATGAGGAATGGTTTGAAATATTGTGTCTTGTTTATGAATCAATTATTTCTATGGTACATGTTTGATTTACACAATCAAGTATATCATAATATAGATATAGATATATTCATTGCACTTTATTTCTATGTTTGTACATGTAAACTGAAGAGGAGGAACACAATAAAACTTACATTTGGTCAAATAACCCAAGTAAATATCACCTACAAGTAATGAAGAGATGAAGTATGAAAGCAACTCAAGCAATGACAACAGTTCGAGGCAAGAATGACTATCAATATAATTGAATGCGCTTGCAATTTGTATGTTTTGACATGTTTGTATGTGAAAATATAACATTTTGTTCAATGTATTAGACATATTGTCAAAATTGGATGACCACGGGTTACCAATAAATGCAACAATTACATATTGGAATTTTGATTATTGTGAACCTTTAGATTGTCCCATTTTGTATGATAACTGGTCTCTTATTCATATATAATAAAATGAGTTTCTTATTCTAGTGCATTCTCCAATGTTGTAAAATGTTACAATGTTGATTAAATATATAGATGATTAAATATTATAATGAATAGGTATGTAAACCGATGATATAACACATTAATACAATAATTATATCCACACACAATATTTAAAATTCAATATCAATATTATTATAAACATTATTTGATTTTTAATGATTAATTGAAAATTTAAAAAAATCACAATTAATTAAAATATTGACATATCAGTGCATTGCATTTTTGTGAACTCACTGAATGGTGTGGGGCATACATAAATTGTTAACGATACACTGATTTTTACATTGTGAAAAATTATGCATCGATGCTTCTATTTGATATAAATACATGGGTATCACGACGCTCAAGTAAGGATTTACTCCAGTGTAATTACTTATAGTAAGCACATTGAAGATAAAGAAACAACAGTGCATTAGTCGTTATCGTCATCGTTAAATTTATAGGACGCAATAACGTGTATGGTAATACAAGCACTACTGCATATCTATGAAAGGTCGACATATGGAGATAGAACATGGATACTAAACACCGATGCTCTAAAAAATATTGCATGTATTGGGAAGTTATATAAATGAAAAGCACTAGTGCATAACATTTCAATTGTATGCACTAGTGCTCTTAATTTTACAAATGCACCGAAGCATAACATGTAAATTGTATGTAATAATGTTGTATGTTACTACACACTGTTGAGTTTGTATGATATTTTATCGATTAAAAAACCCCATTATATGCTTCGACCATTCAATTTTTTAAGTTATAATGAGCATCCATTATAACCTATAGTGAAACCACCATTATTAATGGTTGAAGTTTAAGTGGAGTTTTTTTTTTAAAAGATTATCAAATCATGTAAGATTAAAAGCTTACACAAAAGCCTTCATTAAAAAAGTGTTTTCCATATAGTGTCATATAAGATTCATACACACATTCTAAATGTCATTAACGAAACTGGTGTCTAGTTTAAATAATTCTACAAGCTGAAAAATTCAATCCCATGATGCAAAGTGAAATTTACTCCATTTTTAGTTGTGTAAGTAAATAATGCTAATATGAGTTTATTGGTAAAGTATTTGCACCCATCACATTTTCTTATAACGTTTATTATATATAAACAACATATCCAATCAACACTACTCTATAATCATCACAGATCATACACTAGTAAATATAATCACTAAAAAGGATTACACCATTAAATCTAACATACACACATTATTAATATATCGTATTACTATTAAGTATGACATTTTAAATAATATATATAATATTCATAATAAATAAAATCTCTACCATACATGCTTAGTCATTATATAAGGAGGACAAATGAAGTGTCCCTATCTTACTACGGCATATATTGGACAAAACACACTATACAATGAGAGTGACAATATTACAACAAACACTATTTTTCCATACAATGAGAGTGACAATACTACAACAAGCACTATTTTTCCATGTTTTACTTGTGTTCTTATCTTATATATTAATGATCACCCTTTGTTTTTTAATATAAAATATCATTAAATTACATTGTACATGGATATTTATGTTATTTAATATTATTAAATTAAGTTATAGTGTAATGTCAATTTTGATTATAACGCATGAAAGTTCATACAACATTTATGTGATCAATTTATTTATTTTTAAAACACTCATATGTAATCATTGGTAGCTTTTTAACTACATTGATATGTCTATTGTCTTAACTACACCTAGCTTTGTGATGGACTTAACTACACCTAGCTTCTTTTTAGCCGAAGCTATTAAATCTTATGCCTCAAATTCAATAACTCACTAAACACATGTGCAACAATCAAAGTATTATTGGTTGGCATTTGACAAAAAGGAGATAAAATTCTAACCGTATGACTCATTTTTCTCACATATAATACCATTTTTAGTGTATTGCTATGTTGATCCACATGAGTCATAGTATCTCTAATCAACATAGTATCTAGAGGTAGCAATTTTCTATTGTCTTTCTTACCCCGACACACACATCCATCCATATATCCAATTGCATGTCATAATATTTAATTAAGGTCTAATTTTGATAAGGTTACTTTTTAAAATAAATTATAATTAAATTACATTAAAATAAATTATGGTGCATTTCACAATTCGTGATGTTAATAATATGTCTATTGACTTAATATAATTGGTTATTAAAATCTAAAAATATAATAATAATAATTCAAATGTGTGTGAAGCTTGCATGGGTGTGGTTTATTGGAGATTTATTTGATATGAAGTCACATGTGGTAAAGGAGGTCACGAGTTCAAATCACATTCGGGTTTACCTATGTCCCATGCTTGCAAGCGGTTGTGGGACACCTAGGGGTATAGTGGTAGTGGAAATGGATCCCTGGACCTTGTGTCACACGAGTACCAACTCAATCCCTAATTTTCATAGTACTCATACAAATGAATAATAAATAATAAACATTGTTCTATGACACAACGTAACGGACCTTCTGTTATATTTTTATTAACATGTATTAATGTGTTACTATAGAAAGAAACAAATAGCGCCTATTGGGGAATAAATGTAAACAGCATTGGAAGATGTCTATGCATTGGATAAAGTAAATCAATTAGTTGTGAACGATAATTTAAAAGAACTTTGAACGCCATGATAATTTAATTTAATATCATTATCTAAATGAAAATCCGATCTCTATGCAAAAATTCAAATCAAATCCACATATCATAATAAAATATTTGCAAAAAATCAAATCAAATCCACATATCAAGAATAAAATATTTCACTTTATCATTATAAATCATTTAGTAAAGATTTAAGTTAAAAGAATGGATAAATCTACCAAAATTTAATTGATACCGTTGGCGCCACAAAGAAACTAAGAAAAAATACAAATCAAATTTATATTTCACATATATAAAAAATCAAATTCATATTTCATATATATAAAAAAATAAAATTCAAGTTGAACAAGTAAGAGCAAGCTCCTTAGTAAAAGTGTATAATAGCAAAAATTGTCATCGTGCTATCCAGGATTTATGTTTTTCGACTACAAATATTTTATTATAAATCCATATCTTAGCTTTTACATTCTTGACACTAATTCGAAGTGACGCTTCATGACCTCGCCAAGTGTCAAAGTGACGCTTCATGACAAATCTTTTATTATAAATCCATATCTTAGCTTTTACATTCTTGACACTAAGTTGAAGTGATGCTTCATGACCTTGCTGATGTAGTGCACAACCATTTGACTTGACTAAAGAGGCAAGATTAAAGAAGCAATATCAAATGATCCAAACGTCAACTTGCACCTTGCATTCTCCCCAGCAGTCACTGCTTCAAATGTCCAAATGTCACTTTGGAAGACCATTAGAGTAGAATAAATGTAAAGTGAACTAGATCCACTATAGTTTTATTATTAAATAAGGTCCACTAAGTTAGTAAATAAATGTAATGGAACCTCATTAAAGAAGTTCCACTAAGTTAGTAAATAAATGTAATGGAACCTCATTAAAGAAGGTCCATTAGGTGGTTGGGAGGTTAGGATTGTATTGTGATTCTATAAAACAGATGGAGTGGACTCCTTATGACTATGAGGAGAAAAATATTATATGTTGAACTTATCTCAATAGGAAGTATCCCCCTTCAAGTGAAAAGTAAACATGGTAGATTTATCCAACCAAAAGAATAATTGGCATAATAATAAAGTGAAATTTGTTGAATATCTATCATGATGTTTTATGTTGTTGATATCTTTTGTGTATAATATAAATATAATATTGGGTTTATAACAAGTACCATCGACCTAGGCTACTGGTTAGAAAATGGAATGTTACAATTGGTAGTATAAAGCAATGCCTCTCCATTTTCCTCTACCAGCTTCTTGTAGTACCTTACTCTTGATAAGAGATTGCAGTTTTTTTGAACTCCTGCGATATCTTGTGCATATAAACTTGATACCGAATAATGATCTTGAAAAATTCAATGCATAATTATTCACATGCATGTGCGTAAATAAAATAAATTTAATTAGATAATCAAAATATAAATAAAATATGAACTAACTACAAATGTCAAGGAAGAACTTGATGAACTATGACCGATATGAACTAAGATAGAATTTGAAGAATTGACCATTTGATATTATAGTTTTTCTCCTATAATTTGAGTCAAATCAACATTCAATACATGTGTACATTCTTAAAATAAAGTGTTAGAAGCATATACCGATTTAACTTCAAATAGACTTTTGAAACAATTTTTTAAGTATATAGTAAGAGCTTAAGCAACATTTGTATCCTATTGAGTATTGTAAATTATGTCTCTATATTCTCAATAGGAAGTATGGGATGCATGTAACATTTTAAATTCAAACATACATCCAAAGAAGTTTTTAATGCAATAGGTGCATTTAATACTTATCATTGCACTAGTGCATACATAAATGTAATGCACACCAGTGCACCAAATTATGCTAAGTACCAAAAACTATCATATCCAATAACTTTTGCAGACAAAAAAATCAACAAAGTTTTAATAGTGGATATTTATTTGTGTATTAAAGTAGTGTGTTTCTTTTGAAAGACTGTGCTAGTGCACATTGCTCTTTAAGGTGCACCAAAATCCAAAAAAAAAATATTGGTGTGCATGTTTCTCATCATTGAATTGAAATATTTAGCAAATAATTAGTGAGAATTTCATTTTCTAAAAGTGAGTTTATAATAAAAACTTTAATCACTATTTCATTCCTTTTCAAAACGTTTGAGGGGAGACTAATGTAAGAGAGATTTACAAATGAAGTATTAGGGGTGGCCTAATTTTTCTAAACAGACAAATTTTTAAAGGTTTGTAGGTAACATACAAAATTTTAAAGGATTTTTAGGTATATAACTTCTTACTATTCATCTTAAATTTTCCCCTAATTGTTCCAAATTTTTTATTAATTATGTATGTCCCTATTAATATTTATAGTGCATTTTGAAGAAATTATGTTCATAGTTATCTTCAACATTGAAAATATTAGATTCTAGGTTTCTTCCCTTGTATTTTATGTGGTTGCAAACTCTAGCATTAGGATTTTATTGTTTCTACTATTTGACAATGAGTTTTTTTTTTAATAAGAACTAAATATTCATTAACTTTGTGTATCTATATACGGGGCATTAGGAATCTACTGCAATGAAAACATTTATTACATTGGATACTAAAAATGATCCTTACCGACAATTAAAAATAAAGAAAAATATTTCCTATTTATCAATGAACACTTTAATTTTAATGCACCAGTGCTCTTTTTAAAGTGCGCCATTTTAGACGTACTTTGTAATTAAAAAATATTTATGGGTTTGTTGGTGAGATACATAGGAAACATGGATTGATGCTCTTGTAGTCGTATAAAACACCAATAAACTTTAATATTCATTTTCTAAACCAACAATTATGTATCCTCATGGATTATGCATTGGTGCCAATTTGCATTGATTCACATTAATAGACAATGCACACAATTAAAGCAATTACATTTTTAGCTTGAAATTCTTTACTTTATTTGTAAAACATATTTCGGAATTTTAATATTTTATGATGTAGGGGATTTTATGATAGAATATGCTTGATATAATTTTAATGAAAAAAAACTATTGTAATAAACATGATTGGGCATACTTCAGAAAGAGAACAAGGAAAGTTATTTGAAATTTTAGCATAAAAATAGTATTTTTTTCAATGTGTTTCACGGCCTGAGAGCTTGCTTTGTCCATGGATCCAAACCAAGGAACCCACCCAAAGGGTCCTCACCCTATTGGAATTACATTGATGCCTAACCCTGAAATACCCAAACAAATGAACCCCCAACCTCAACAATGTTATGTCTTGGTCTTGGAAGATCCAACCAACTGAGATACCCCCCAAGGATAGTAAAATTAATATATGTGAATTATCTATGAATTTAAAGTATGTATATTGGTTAATGTGTGACATGCAAAGCAAAAAAATGAAGAAATTTGATAAGATTGTTTGCAATTTGAGTGAAAAAGAGTGTAAAATGTTGATGGAAACATTACAAAGAGATGAATTAGGTGAACCAAAATGTAATCAACATGATATTTTTCATTGAATTTTCAATAATATTGTAATTATTATTAATAGTAATTAACATGTTTCAAACACTCTATTTCACATTTGTTGAATGTTGTAATGGGGCCGAAAACGACGGAAGGCACTGGTGTGCTAAGAAGATAAAAATTACGAAGAACATAAATGTTGATGAATTGGTCCATGGTTCACTTGGAGTAGTGTTGTAAGTTAATGAAAGGGGAAATACTTTTATAAAACCATGATGGATATAGTGGAAAGAACGTATAGATGTATGTTTCACTTACAATACAAAAATCAATCCAATGACCCCAACAATTAGGTTATAGATAAACTACAACAAGCATTTCTAGAGAAATGGTCAATGAAACCTATCAAACTTACAATATAAAAAACATAAAATAAAGAAAAAGAACCATTTAAAAAGTATTACTCCTAAACATGGTTTTCTATAATATGTATAAAATACTAGAAAAAATTATGAAATTAATATTTCAACAATATTTACTTTTGTATCAATAAAAAAAAAAGAAGTGTTCCTTTCATTTTTCAAGAAGATTATGAAAATTCTAGAGGACAAATAAGCTCATTATAACATACCAATAGGAATGTCCCAAAAAAGGTACAGATATATGTGAGGAACCTCCTGCAATGAACAATGGAAATACACGATATAACAGAAATAACAGAGCACACAAGATATTTTATTGATCACAGGCCACTTCGAGGGAGAAACCTACTTTGAGCAAGCTCAATACAAAATAACTCGTGGATGATTTCACTGGCCTCAACACGTACTTATATACTAAGTCTAATCTAAACAACAATTACTCCCCATGAATGTGGGAGAATACATTATACTCCAGGACGACATACAAAGCATATGCATCCAACAAAATTATACTAACAAAGTAAAGAGAAGGATTAAAATGAGTTCCTAACATCCCCTCCCTCTTCGAAAAGTTTTTTCCTCAAAGCTTTAGATGTGGAAATTGTTGTTGAATCTGAAGTAGTGGTTCCCATGTAGCATCCTCTAGTTGCATGGTGTGACACGGGATTAACACCTCTGCGATGTATTGAGAGTGAAGCTGATGAGTGCGCTTATTGAGGATGGCATCTGGCTCCAAAATGATGGATCCTTCATTATCCAGTTCAGGTAAAATATTTTGTGCTCTGATGTCGATGCCAAGAAATTTCTTAAGACAAGAGACATTAAATACTGGACGAATGCAAGAAGAAGGAGGAAGTTCCAATTTATAGTCAATGGGGCCCAATCTTATGAAGAACCTTATATATCCCATTTGAGTTTCAAGGAGTATTTCTTGTAAGGATGTAGACGAATAAACACCATATCACCGACTTGAAAAGTGCACTTAGAATGGTGTTGATCAGTTTCTTGTTTCATTCTATTTCTTTCCATTTGAATATTGTCCTGCAAAATGTTAAGAATTTGATCTCGGTTTTGAAGAGCTATGTCAACTGCCTAAACTAGTGAACTACCAGGGGTGTATGGAAGGATCATTGGCGGTGCCTGACCATAAACTACTTCATATGGAGTCATTTAACATGCAGTATGGTAGGAAGTATTCTACCACCATTCAGCGAGAGGGAGCAACTTTTCCCACTGATGCTGTTGTTTAAAGGTGAAACAACGAAGATAAGTTTCCAAGCATTTGTTGATAACTTCAGTCTAACCATATGTTTATGGGTGATATCTAGAACTCATATTCAGTTTGGTGCCAGTTTGGAAAAATAGTTTGGTCCAAAAATTACTTGTGAAAGTTGTGTCACGGTCTAAGACAATGGAAGAAGGGATTCCATGAAGACAGAAGATATGGTCCATGAAAATTTGTGCGTCTCAGGAGGTGGTATATGGATGGATGAGAACAAAAAAATTCCTATATTTGGAGAGTTGATCAACCACAACCAAGATTACGGTCTTCCCCCTATATTTAGGGAGGCCTTCAATGAAATCCATCGAAATATATATCCAAATCATTGTAGGGATGGGAAAAGGTTCAATCAATTTAGGAAGGAGTGTCATTTCACCCTTGTGGTGCTGACACGTATCACATCCAGCCAACATTTGTTGAACTTCCTATTTCATTCCCTTCCAAAAGAAGCTACGTCGTGCCCACTCATACGTTTTGAGGAACCTAAAGTGCCCTACCGATGGAGAAGCATGGAATTCATACAAGATAACCTGTTGAAGATATGTGCTCTAGGGAAGCACTAGAAGACCTTTTTATATCAGAGAAGAACCATCCCTAGAGTAATGTGGTACAACATAAGGGTTATTGGACAACCATTGGATGATTTAAAATAATTAAGAGTCATTGACATACCCTTATTGAATATATTGTAACCAATTTAGAATATGCATAGAAATAGCTGAAAGAGAAACATGGTCATCAAATGTGTGGGAAAGAGAATCTTCCACAATATTGTCCTTACCCTTCTTATAAGTGATTTCATAGTCATAACCCATGAGTTTTCTAACCCATTTCTGTTGTGGTGGGGAGGAGAACCATTGTTCTAGGAAATATTTTAGACTCTGGTGATCAATCTTGATGTAGAAATGATTCCCTAATAGGTATGGCCACCACTTTTGTATGACATACAAAATAGCCATCGTTTCCTTCTCATATGTAGAGGCGTCTAAATTATTATAGGAAAGGGATTTGATGGTGAACACAATGGGATTTTCATCCTGAACGAGAACAACACCAATTCCATTGTCGCAGGCATCACTCTCAATAGTGAAGGGCTTGGAAAATCAGGCATAGCTATAATAGGTGTAGTACACATAGCTTGTTATAGTTTTTCAAATGCACACTCAACACACACTCAGCAACATGTGTCAATGTAAAGCATCCTTTTTTAGTGGTGATATTAATGGAGTTGTGATCTTCCCATAATCCTTGACAAATTGGCGGTAGTAGCCAGTCAGTACCAAAAACACATGAAGGCTCTTGAGTGTTTGAGGATGCAACCAAATTTTCATGGAATCTATTTTGGCAAGATCTACGCGAACCCCTTGTGATGAAACAATATGCTTGAGATAATATACTTCCTCTTGCCAAAAAAAAAATTTAGACTGGTTGGCATGAAGATGATGATCACAAAATAGTTGTAGTACAATATCCATATGTTGGAGATGCTCAACCCATGTTTTACTATAGATGAGGATATCATCAAAGAAGACCAGAATGAAGTGTTGCAAGTAGGGTCATAATATTTTATTTATCAATGCTTGGAATTTGGAAGGAGCATTCGTAAGGCCAAATGGCATGACCAAAAACTCATAGTGGAAAACATGTGTGCGGAAATTTGTTTTAGGGATATCATCCTCATGAACCCGAATTTGGTGATACCCAGAACGAAGATCCAACTTGGAGAAAAATTGAGCACCATGAAGCTCATCAAGAAGATCATAAAAAACAAAAATTGGAAACTTATCCTTGATTAATGTGATGTGATAAGTGCTCAAAATTCAATGTAGAGGGACCACGACCCATCTTTTTTTTGGACAAGAAGAACTAGTGAAGAGAAGCAACCGGTACTAGGGTGAATAATACCTTGCTTCAGTAAGTCCTGAACAAGCATCTCAATCTCTGTATTTTGGCGAAACGGGTAGCAATAGGGCCTGATGTTGGGAGGGAATCTTCCAGGAAGGAGCGAAATATGATGGTCCTTTGGTATTAAAGGTGGAAATCCCACTGGATCAGCAAAAGCACATGCATATTGATCCAAAATTTGTTGTAGATCCAAGGAGTAGTTGAGACCGCTAAAGTTTGCATCATAATGAAATGGAGCTGAGAGACCTTGGTTCTAAGCCCTTCAATGTGTGTTTTTTCCCATTGACTGAAAATTGCATCCAAAGTTCAGCACGATCCCATAAAATGGGTCCAAGTGTGTGTAACCATTGAACACCCAAAATCACATCACATCGGCCTAAGGGAAAGGAAAACATGTCAAAGAGAAAGTTATAATCTACAATAGAGATTCACACATTATGACACTTCCCTTTTCAAGGTAATATGACCCCAATTTGAAATCATGACTTCAAAGCTGGAGCAAGGATGGACAAAACAATCAACCTGTTTGGCGATCCTGGGGTTAGTGAAGTTATGAGTGCTACCAGAATCAATGAGTATTGTAAGAGGGAGATTTTTGAAGAAACCTTTGACCCACATTGTTTGTGGGGTGGTGACTCCGGATAATGAATGGAGAGATATCTCTATATGGTCGTCCTGAGTATGATGGACATCAGGAAGCTGCTGAATGTCATCCTCATCATCTAATGGATCCTAAGCATCGTCCGAAATTTCAAGTGCAGGAGAAGAATCCACATCCAAGAGATAGAGATTTTTCTCAACACATCGATGTCCCCAGGTTAATTTCTCATCACAATTATAATAAAGCCCTTTTTCTCTACATTCCCGCATCTCGAATTTAGACAAATGCTTGATAGGAGTGGTTCTAGGAGATGGAGGGATTGGAGGTCTTTGGGGAACCATATTTATGAATGGAAGAAAAGTGGATTTGAAGCATTGTTGGGCCATGATCTTGTCCTTCTCCAACTTAGCCAACCCTAGGGATTCCATCATTGTATTGGGACATAAAATTTTAATCTCAGATCATATTGCATCCTTCAAACAACTGATAAAAACACTCCTCTAGAATGCATAAGACAATCCTTCTATGTGATTGGCCCATTTCTCAAATTATGTGTGATACTCATTCACAGTTCCAATTTGGCGAAGTTTGGTGAGTGCTCCTGTGAAGTCATCAAAAGAACTAGGGCCAAATCATTGCAAAAGGAGTTGGAAAAAATATATACAATTTGGCTCTTCATGAGCCTTGATGTATCAACATAACCATTGAAGGGCTTCATGTTCCAAATGAAAGGATGCAAGTGGAAATTTATTGACATCAAAAGTGTTATGCAGACCGAAATATTTTTCTTCCCTGTAAATCCATTCAGTCGGATCATCACCATTAAAGTGAGGAAAATCAATCTTCGACCCTTGAAAATTGCTAGAAGAAGAGAACCCAGTGTCTACAGAAGATTGGTTGTCGTTGATTTTTCATGGTTGAATGCTGAAGATGGAGGCTGAGAAATTTTTGCATCCAAACCTTGGAGTTTGGTCTTGAGGGAGGAAAGTTCTTCTTCCATTTGTTTGTTTTCTCCTGTGCGGGTGACAACCATAACCAAGATACTTTTTTNAGAGAAGCATAAAATGAGCATTTCAGAAGCAAAGTGAAAGAGTGGGAAAATTTGTTAGAAAGGGACAAGGAAGCAAAAATGGGAAATGAACAATGTGGAAAAATTTGAAGGCGATTAGGTGAGAATCGAAATTTTTTATGGAAAACCCTAATAATAGACAAATATGGGATTTTGGGCTTCAAGAAGAAGAATTTGGGATAGGTTCCTGAAATAAGGAAATATGCAAAATGGAATCATGGAGGTTCCGGTGAGTTTTCAAGGGAAAAATACCTAAAACAAAGAATATATGGCCAAAAAAAAGAAATTTCATTCGACGAAATTGAAATGTGGTGGCTTTGGACTAATGAAATCCGTGCTTTATCAACTAGAAATAGATATGGACCCCATGTATGTTCGGATTCCTAAAGGCTCAGGGGATCCACTCGACCACCAATGATGCCTAACGACTTGCGTATTGAGGTAGTACCCCTCATTCCATGGCTCAGGTAAAACTGATAATCGCTTTTCCACTAATGACAAATCTTGGTTTACCTCATAGGTGGGAACTAGTCAAATAATACCTCTAAGTTTTTGATTGGATGTTAAGTTTTTTTATTGAATAAAAAAGTAGTTTTAATATTTTGTACATTTACAACTTTGTTTAAAAGATTATTACACATATTGATTTATGTGCAAAGTATTGCAAAAAGCGGCAAGCCGATTACAATAGTCCCTACTAGCCCACGACAGGGACTAATAAGTATACTTAGGGACTAATAAGTATACTTAACGCAAAATGTTACTTGTACAAGGGATTATGGAAAGCAATAGGATTGTTAAAATCACTAGGATTCATTATTTTAAAGAGTAACTTTATAAATGGATATGGTGTTTAGTTTTGGTAAGGAAAGTAAATTTATCATTTACAAAGATAAAGGGGATTTTAAGAATTATTGTTTTGAGTTTTATTTTAAGTTATTTTTTTTATATGGATGAATCAATGGTTGGGTTAGGCTCTTACTCACATGGTCTATTTTAAACCATTACCATTATAACCTCTATTTATGTGAGACACATAAAGTTAGTTGAAGTTTGAATCATCATATAAATACATAATAAAGCTAATAGTTGACATTGATACTTGCTTGTCCAATGGTCCAAACACATATTGTGGTGGGAATAATCCCCACCAACCTATAAAACAAAACATAAAAAACTCATCTTTTCATATCCATAGTTGATATTGATACTTGTCAAAACACACAATCCATTTACATTTTGTAGTGGGAATAATCCCCCACCAACTTATAAAAACAAAACATAAAAGACACATCTTTTCATAACACCAATGTTGAAGGTTGGAGTATAAAACACCTTTGTCTAGAGCATTGCACAACAGAAGGAAAATAAACATGTAGTGTAATTTGAGGGGAACAAACTTTCGATTGTGATGTAGTTACTATTTACTACACCATACGACACAAGCTATGGATATGCGGTAGTTACTCTTTTCATGCACTTCAATGCTTGACAATTGAAAGAGAATTTGTCCATAAAACAAACTTAAAGATCCTCTGGAGCTTGCTACTTAGTATTGTCCACGTCATAGTCATGTTGATCACTTTTGTAAGCATTGAAAATGAGATATTATTTATTAAAGAAGGTGTTTGAATTAAAGAAGAACCATGAGTTGCTTAGAGACGGTAAGAAGTATATTTATTTATTTTGAAGACTCCCAAGTTATCCACCTCTATGTAAGATGTAAATAAAACATTAATCCACGGAATAAACATAGGTTACCCTTCTGTAAGCTATAAATAAGAGATTTATCCATGGTATAAACAATCTATAAATAAGAGATTTATCCATGATATAAAGAGGCTGTAAATAAGATATTTATCCATGGTATAAATATATTGTAATTTTTTAGTCTTTGTTGTAGGTAGAGATTATACGTCTTAGTTTATCCTATTAGTTTGGATAGTGATACAAAGAAACTAGAGGTATTTAAAATTTGTGAAAAATAATATTTATCTATTTGTATTTATTCAATGTATTTTCATACGTGGAATTCTGATTGGTCTATAGGACTCAAAACTTGTTTTATCATTGGCCAAATTACATACATTATGAAAACTTTATAAAGTTCATGAAATATTTATTTAAGAGTGTTGTACTGTTGTCACTTTATATTTTTTTCCAAAGAAAAAATTCGTAAATCTTTATTTACATTCTGCAGATGGCCTCATAGACCATTATTACAAAAAGCTCCAACCTTATAAACAGGTAATTACATACAAGAAACTGCTCCAAAAATAGAGCTCAGAAATATGAACAATATAGTTCATAGGCATAAAAGCCGTAGTAAAAAAAAATATACATCCTAATAGATATATTCATTCTATCCATCATCAAAAACTGCTCAAATTAGTTCTACTATCAGAAAAGATTATCAATCCCAAAAAGTAGAGACCTTCAATATAATTAATACAAGTCCAGATATGATGTTCAAAGGCCTAATCATATAAAAAATAACACTGTTTTGCAAAATAGAAAGCTTGAATCCAGTGCAAACTTAGTGCAGCAAATAATACTCATCAACCAACTCATAGTCCAAAAACAGGAAGGATAACTCCAAAGAAGCATTTAAACTGAAACAGAACACGCCCCGTGACCCCAAGATCCATATAAAAGTTGAATAATCAGAAAACCTGGAAGGTTTCCACAACTTCATCGGCTCGATGTTCCATAATATGCCAGGATCCTTCCAAAATCCCGCCTCCAGCTTTTGCCAATCCATCTGCAGACGAATTTTAGATGCCCAATTTATGACTAACTGGGAATCACCGAAAACCTGAATTTTTTCCAATGAATTCCTTCTAGCCAAGATGAGCAGTAGCTTAAGGGCACATAATTTTGTAAAATTATTAGTACCCAGTCCTAAACCAGCCTTAAAGGAGAAAAAATGACCATTAGAAATGTACAGCATACCTCTAGCTCCACAGATGTTTGGTTCCCCTGCCGCAGATCCGTAAAAAAAAACCCATGCGAAGGTTTTATCAATAACTTCCACTGAAATAGCTCTAATAGAAGCAACAGAACTTTTATGTGGTAAAGCTTTCAACATACCCATACTAAAGCTGGAAACCTGTGCAGGTGTTAGAGATAGATCCTCAAAACAAGCCAAGTTTCTGGCTTTCCAGATGAACCATAAGACTATGATAGGTAAAGGTAAAAATTCAACAACCTCCAAATTTAAACACCAATTTTTGAAGCAATCAGACATAGATATTCCACTCCAAAGATTATTAAGTTTTATATATGTGTGTGTGTGTGTACCCTACCCATTCCAAAAATTTATACAACTTAAATCCATATGTTTATATTGAAATAGTGCCATTTACATCTATAAACTTCTCTTATGCAATCTTTAAATTAATTTTAAAAACAAATTCAATATTTATATTGTATGCAATCTCTTAAAAACTACAATCCCCGACATTGTATTAATCCAAAAGACAATGGGTTCAGAGCTACAAGCTATTGAGGTTATTTCCAAAGTGTTGCTTAGATGGGAAATTTATGCTGCTGAATCTTGTGGAATTTCGGGTGGACTTTTGTCATGTTGAAATCCACAGATTGCATGTTTCAAACCTTTTAGAAATGACAATGGAATTCCGATGGAGGGTCATTTTAAGAATTTTGACCAATAATTGGCTATTTTGAATTGTTATGGGCCTTACAAAAATAATGAATTATCTTGGGATTCCTTGGAGGCCTCTGGAATAATGGAGGTTAACAATTTAATAGTTGTGTGTGATCTAAACTTTACTCTATCTCCTGCATAAGTTTGGGGGTCCTTGGATTGCTTGGATCACCTTACTAAGTGCTTCTCCAACTTACTTCAAAGGGAAAATATTATTGATATTTTACCTGCTAAGGTGGAACCTACTTGGTATAATGGTAGATGTGGTGAGCTAGAATATGTAAGAGAATGGATAGGTTTCTCATGAACTCTAATTTGGTCCAATCCTTATAGATATATAGGACTTGGGTGGACAAATCCACAATTTCGTATCATTATCCTATCTTTCTTCAGTTGGATGGGGTTAAATCCATAAACAATTATCTTTTCAAATTCAATTGTTCTTGGTTATTGAACGAAGACTTATGCAGTAGGTTTTGGGAGGAATAGCTCGACTTTCCTATCCTTGAGGAGTCTAGTTCTCTGGATAAATTGGTTATGAAACTAAAGTGTTTAAAAAATGAAGTTATTATGTGGGTTAAGGATTAAAGAAAGAAGGATAATCAAGAATATATGAGAATTGAAGAACAATTGAAGTTGATCTTGTCTAACAATGGGAACTATATATTGAATGAATAGACTAACTTGAGCTTGCTAGATTTATAAAACAAGAAATATCTTCTATCAAAACAGGAGGAAATGGAATGTAGGTTCAAGAATCGTGCTCTCTGGGTTTCTCTTGGTCATAACAATATGATATTCTTTTGATAATTTTTCTTACTATAGAAGAAATACAAATTCTATTTGCGAAACCCAGAGATCATATGCTTAGCTAGATATATTAGCGTTTAATCCAAATTCACAACAGTAGCATATGCAGGATCATTGAAAGAAACACAATCACAAGATAGACACAGATTTATCTTGGGAAACCCTCAAGGGGAAGAAAACCCAACAAAACTTCATTTATATAGATGTATAAGATAAAACCCAAAACAGATGATCCTCCTCCTTGCTGGTATGTCTCTCTCTCTCTCTCCTATGCTCTATACACAGGTGAGTGTGTGTGTTCAAAAGAAGATAAAAAATCCTCTATTTATACTCTTTCTGTCACTTAACTTTTAACTTAACAAGTCGGCCACACTAAACTGATTGGGGTGACTTCACCTAGGAATACTCACAACAATATTATATTGTATTCATTAGGGTACTATTTACCTGACTTACAATGGAGGTTATACCTCATGACTCTATGATGACCAAATACAATAGTAACATCCTGATGGAGGAATAATACATATCCCTTGGGCCCTACATCAATAAAATACATTTAGAATATTCTTCGAAGTTACAATATTTCAACACTACCCCTTAATGAGAAGGGTATTCTACTGACAAAAATATCATCAACCATTGGAGTAACGAGAGAGATAATCTTGAGTAGTATCAAGGTAATACATCTATACATCATAGGAAGTTTTCAACAATCATCAACTAGAAAAGTTATTGAATATCTTCAATATATTCTGCACTGGAACATCATCTTCTACAACACCAAGTCTTCATCTTATGCATCACTCGATCACTTGATCCTTTGTAGAAACACTTCAATCTTTTGATCCCTTGTAGAAACACTTCGACCTTCTTTATTCTTTGCAGCAACACTTCGATCTTCTTGATCCTTTGTAGCAGCACTTCGATCTTCTCGATCCTTTGCAACAACACTTCCATCTTTCAATCGCTTGTAGTAGTACTTTGATATTCTTAATCCTTTGCAACAACACTTTGATCTTCTCGATCCTTTGCAGTTGTACTTTGATCTTCTCGATCATTTGTCACAACACTACCTACAATACACATGATATATTTGCGGGATAATCAATCCCTATCACTCTATGACATAGGTCCAAGGATGATGCAATCCTCATCAGCCTACTCCCCCTTAATGAGGAGGGTCCATAGCATCGACCAACTGGATCATCCTCAAATTAATGCGGGACCACATCATCTACAATTGAATGTATATCTTTTCCACAAATGAATAAAGTAGGTATCATCTACAACTAAATGTAGGACTCATCGTAGACCATCCTTGGCCTGTTAGAGCTAGGAACAGTCCCAAGTGAGAGTTATTTTCTATGACATCTATAAGTGAATGTAGGAACATTGTCCATGCGAGAGTATCGCCTACAACTGAATGCAGATCTCATCCACAACTGAATGCAGGACCTATCGTCTGCGACTGTGAAGAGTACAGGACTCATCGTAGACCATCCTTATCTTATTAAATCTAGGACCAATACCAAGCGAGTGTTAGTTTCTACGACATCTACAAGTGAATGCAGGGACACTCTCCATGCGAGAATATCATTTGCAACTTGAACGAAAATCTCATCCACAACTGAATGCAGGATCTGTCCTCCACAACTGAGTGCAGGACTCATCGTAGACCATCCTCATCTTGTTAAATCTAGGACCACTCCCAAGCGAGTGTTATTTTCCATGGAATCTACAAGTGAATCTAGGAACATCAGCATCTACAGGTGCACTTGGCCTCATTTGTACTAGAACATCACTATCATCCCATCATCACTCCCCCTTTCCAGGGAGGTTTGTATAATCAACCTTCTCCCTTTTTCTATGAGGGTTTGTATCATCATCATTCCTTCTTGCAAGGAAGTTATGTAACATCAACATCATTGTTCCTCCTTACGAGGAAAGCCTTTTCGGACTAGACCAAGCTTGTCACAGAAGTATTCAAACTTTACTCGAGATAGAGGCTTGGTTAGCACATCAACAACTTGTTCATCGATACTCACATACTATAGTTTTATAACTCCCTTCTGTACCTTATCCCTTATGTAAAAATATCATATTTCTATGTGCTTTGATTTATCATGGAACACGGGATTCTCTATCATATTTAGACAACTCTGGTTGTCACATAGAATTATTGTGGCATCAAAATTCATGTCAAATAGACCTGACATCGACTTTTGAAGCCATATGGCTTCACAACTAGCAAAGCAAGCTACTATGTACTCTGCTCTAGCCGTGCTGAGAGAAACACTGGACTATTTCTTGCTAAACCATGATATCACGGTGAATCCCAGATAATCACATCCACCTGAGTTTCTCTTTCTATTTGCAACACTTACTGCTCAATCTGAATCAGTATATCCATACAATCTGTAGTCATGATCTCTATTATAGTATAGTCCAAAGTCTATCGCACTTTTCAGGTACCTCATCACATGCTTTGCAGCTATCAGGTGAACACATCTATGTTTAACTAGATACTGACTCATGGTGTTCACAAAAAAGCATATATTTGGGCTAATATTCATCAGATACATTAACGACCGAATAATATGTCTGTACTGAGTCACATCCACTAACTATGATGACTCATCAGATAACAGCTTCAGGTTGGTATCCATGGGTGTGGCCATGGATTTACAATCCAACATATCAAATATTTTTAAGATTTACATTGCACACTTTCCTTGGTTCATAAAGATTCCTTCTGGGCTCTGCCATGCTTCCATCCCGAGAAAAGAGTGCATTCATCCAAGATCTTTCATCTCGAATTCTTCAGCTAGCTTCTTCTTTATTTCTTCAAATTTTTTCTCATTTCATGTCAGAAATAGGTCATCCACATACAGTAATAATATGACAGGTTCATCATCCATAACCTTAAGGTAAATGTTAGGATCAACTTTACTTTTGGTAAATCCCAAGCATGTCATGAAGCTATTTATTCTTCCATACCAAGCTCTAGGAGCTTTCTTTAGTCCATATAGATCCTTCTTCAACTTACATACATGAGTCACTCTGTCTTTGACCTCAAATCCTTGTGGTTGTTCGATGCATACTTCTTCCTCAATCACACCATTCAAGAAGGTTTTCTTTACATCCATTTGGTGTAGATTCCACTTCATCATGGAAGAAAGTGCCACGACGGTTCTAATGGAAGTGTACCTTACTACTGGCGCAAATGTCTCTTCATAATCAATTACCTCTTTCTGAGAGAATCCTCTAGCCACAAATATTTCCTTGTATTTTTCAACACTTCCATCAGCTGCATGTTTTATCTTGAAGATCCACTTGGAAGATACCAAACTCTTTCTTTCTAGTTTGGGTACTATATCGTAAACACCATTCTTCATTACTGAATGGTTTTCTTCCGTCATTTCTTTTACTCATTCTTTCTTCTGTACAAATTCCTCGTAATTGGTAGGTTATTGATCTACAATATCACACATCAAAGATACATAGTTGGAGAATGGATTTGATCTCTTTCTTGTTCTCGTGGAGCCTTCTGGAGCTCCATACTTTTCTTCTTCTTGTATGATTTCTCTCACCCAAATAGGTTTTATCTTTCAAGATATGTCCATAGTAGGGGGTTCCTTAGGTTTTATCATATCATGATATTCTGATGCTACTATTTTAGGAGAGGGTTCAACTTCTACCTTTGTGGGAGGTACATCTTCTTCATGTACTTCTTCAAGATGGAACCTTCGATATTTCTTAAGAGTTGTTTCTTAGTCAAATGTTACATCCCTACTAATATCTGTATGATGGAATCCTGAAATGTATATCCTGAAGGATTTGGAGACTTCATTGTATCCAACAAATATTCCCTTCTTTCCAGAAGGATCCAACTTGGTTCTCTTTTCTTTTGGGGTGTGAACATATATTGGACAACCAAATATCTTGAGATGGCGCACTTCAGGTTTCTTTCCTATATACATTTCTTCAGGAGTCTTGAATCCAAGGGCATTATGATATTATGTATTCTGCACATACACACCTGCTCTTGCTGCTTCAACCCATAGATGCGTGGGACGGTCTTGATCTTGAATCATTGTCTTCACTGCTTCCATAATGGTTCTATTCTTTCTTTCTGCAACACCATTCTATTGGGGATTGTAGGGAGTGGTTAGTTCCCACTTGATTCTAGCTTCTTTATAGAAGGATTCAAATTCTTTTGAAGTATATTCTCCACCATTATCTATTCTTATTGTATTGATCCTTCTTTTTGAATGGTTCTCTATCAAGGCTTTGAATTCCTTGAATTTCCCGAACACTTCACTTTTTGTATTTAAGAAGTATATCCATGTATTTCTTGAAGATTCATCAATAAATGTAACATAATATTCATATCCACTTAAATATGTGGAGGGCATAGGACCACATACATCAGAATGAATTAATTCCAACATACCTTTAGTATTTGTTTCACTCTTTGGAAATGGATTCTTGATGTTCTTTCCTCTTGCACACCCGTTGCAAGTTCATTCATAATTGATCTTCAAATTTGGTAAACCTGTTACCACCTTGCTCACATAGGGTAATGCTTTGTAGTTGATGTGAGAAATCCTTCTATTCGATAGTTCACTTGAGCTAGTGATCTCATGGACAAGGGTTGTTTCTGGATGTCCCTTGAGTTTGTATAATCCTCCTCCTTCTTCACCAATGACCATACCATCTTCAATTGTCTTTCCTTTGGTCCACATGAGTGCTTGTCCTTTCTTATCTAATGTTGAGATGGAAAGTAAGTTATTTTTCAAACTTGTTACACATAGTACTTCCTTCATCTTCATGGAGGTTCCAGAGTCAATCTTGTAGCTTGATTCACCAATTCATTTGATGGGATATTGATAGTCATATCCTAATGATACTTTCTGAGGATATTTCTTTTCTTCAAGTCTTGACAGAGTTTGCTTCTTCCATGTCATGTTCTTGGAAGCACCACTATCAATAAGCCATGTATCTTATCCAGGTATTACAGACCCAGAGAGTGCAGAGAATAGTACATATTCTTCTACATCTTCTTATTTTGCTTGTCTCTTTCGATGTCTTTCTTCTTCTTCTTCATCCTCATCTTCAACTAGATGAGCATGATGTCTTTTTATTGTTGTTCTTCTTCAATGGACACTCTCTGGGAAGGTGTCCTATCTGATGACAGTTATAACATTGATATTCAGAGTAGTCTTTCTTTTGGCTGTTTTCTCTTTTCCTTTGAAACTTCTTTGGAGGGCTATACTCCTTGTGACTATCCTTCTCAAAGTTTGATTTTCTTCTTCTTATGGTATGGGTTGCTAGATCTCTATCATGTTCTTTAAGTAGAGCTTCTTTGTTAGCTACTCTAGCTTCCTCTTGGATGCAATCTTCCCATATAATGTCAAAATTCATACTTTCTTTTCTGGCACACATAGTATGTATGAATTAATCCCAAGGTCTAGTTAGACCATTGAGAGCATTCATAACTAGTTCATCTTCATCAAGGGAGTCTCCAATGGCATCTAGTTGTTCCTTGAACTGGGAGATCCCTGTGAAGTAATCTTGAATGGATTCTCCTTTACTCATCTTGGTACCCTTTAGCAGAGCTCTCAAATTCATCTTTTTGTTGATATTGTTTCCCTCATACATTCCAGAAAGGGCATCATACATTTTATTTAGTGTCTCTTTAGATGAAACTTGAGGGATCAAGTGATCTTTGATAGAATCAACAATGCTCCTAATTTCCTTGATTAGGTCCTTTTGGTTCTTCTCCTTAGTTTAATATTCTTCCAGTTTCACAACTTCATCTTTGATGTATTTTTCAAAATCATTCTCTTTAAGAATGAGACCAATCCTATACTTTCATGCTCGAAAGTTTTCTATTCCTTCCATCTTGTCCTCAAGCTTAGTGCTTGGGGCCATCTTATCCAGGAGGTCACTAAAAATTGAAATTTCTCAAAATGAACAACTAAACTTACCAGGAGATGCGCTTGAATGAGGCAAGTTGGTTGGTCCACTTGGTTTCTAGAGATTCCAAATATTCACCCTTCAAATATTTCTTGCGAGATTTCAGTTTCTGCAAATTTATGGTTCTAGTTTTCTGTAGTTTTCTAGTTCAGGGAAAAACTAGGGTTTGGATTTCCTGGATATTCACCCACTCAAAAACTTTGATCTAGGCCTCAATAGATGCTCTCTATGGAGGAACAAATTTATATGCAAGAAGATATTCAAAATCCCTAATTTTGGAGAAACCCTAATTTCTTACCGGAGGGCGAGGAGAGAGAGTTTCACCTTATGAAAGATGTTCTATTCAGGATAGCTCTAATACCATGTTAATATTTCATATGATTAGCTAGATATAATTAGTGTTTAATACAAATTCACAATAGTAGCATATGCAGAATCACTGAAAGAAACACAATCACAAGATAGACACAATGTTTTCCTAGGAAACCCTCAAGGGGAAGAAAACCCAACAAAAATTCCTTTATATAGATTTATAAGATAAAACCCCAAAGCATGTGATCCTCCTCCTTGTTGGTACATCTCTCTTTCTCTCTCATATGCGCTATACACAAGTGAGTGTGTGTTTTCAATTGAGGAACACATCTCCTCTATTTATATTCTTTCTGTCACTTGAATTTTAACCTAACAAGTCGACCCCACTAAATTGACTAGGCCAACTTCACCTAGGAAGAATCAAAACAATATTATATTATATTTATTAGAGTACTATTGACCCGATTTACAATGGAGGTTATACCTCATGACTCTATGATGACCAAATACAATAGTAACATCCCAATGGAGGAATAAGACATCTCCCTTCGGGTACATCAATAAAATACATTTAGAATATTCTTTGAAGTTACAATATTTCAACAAATATCAATTCAATGAATATTTTAAATACTCTAGTTCTTTCTAGATTGAGGCACAGTTGAAGGTGATTAGTCACTTATCTTCTTTCTTCGGCCTTGACGAAGGTGTTGAGATTTGGAAATCTGTTACTTTGGATGAAATAGAAGTTGTTTTGAAAATGGTTTCTAGGGATAAGAGACTTGGTCTTGATGGTTGGACCATGGAACTCTTTCTTTAGTTTTTTGATGTGATGGGTAAGGATCTTCTATCTATGGTTGAGAATTCAACAATGGAATGTTATGCTTTTGGGGCTATGAATTATAGCTTCCTTACACTTATTCCTAAGTGTAATAAACTTGTTTATTTTAATGACTTCCATCTGATTGCTTTATGTATTCTGGCATATAAAATCATTACCAAAATTATGTCTAATAGGGTAAATCCTTTCTTGTCTAGGAGTATGTCAAAAGAATAATTTTGTTTTTTGGATGATAGATAAATCCTAGATTCTATAGGTATCACACATGAAGTTGTTCACTCTATAAATATTAAGGATATGGAAGCATTATTGTTGAAAATGAATTTTATGAAGGCCCATGACTGAGTGAATTAGGTATATTTTATGTTTCTTCTTTTATAAATTGAGATTCCTATTATGGTTATAATTAGATTATGTATTGCGTGATTTTATCTCAGTTCTCTATGCTTATCAATGGTTGGGGCTTCTGATTTCTTTAAAATATGAAGAGGAATTAGAAAGGGATACCCACTATCTCCTCTATTATTCTTGCTTGTGATTGAAGGTTTAAGCCACATGATTATAAAGGCCAAGTTTGAGTGTAAGTTAAAGGGAATCAAAATTTCAGCAGTTATTTTCATCACACATTTATTGTTTGTATGATGATGTTATATTTTTTAGTAGTGGTTTGGTGCAAGAATGGAATTGTTTTGCTGAGATTATCAATATATTATTTGTAGCTGCAGGGATGGAGGTAAGCATTTAAAAGTCATGATTTTATAAACATAAGATTGGAAAGAATGTTCAGAATTGAATCTATGCTTGAATTCCTTATAAAGTTTTGGATATGGTGGAATGTTACAAATATTTGGGATACTTTTTAAAACCAGTTGTATATAGGATCAAAGATTTGTATTGGTGAGTGGAAAAATTTGAAAAAAGGATAAGTCCTTGGACCTTCAGAATTCTATAATTGGGTGTCATATCGACTGTGCTAAAAGTTGTGTTGGTTGGTGTGATTGTTTATTGGAGGCTCTCCTTGGAAAAAGTTCCTAATACTATTCTGAGATTGATACTAGGATCATGTTCAAATTTATTTGGTCTAGAAATGAAAAAGGGTGGGAATTGTAGATGTCTAGTTGGGAAAGGATATCCAAGCCTAAAATTTGGGGTGGATGGGATATTAAGAACATCTACTGCTTTAGTACAACTTTGTTCTTTAAGTGAGTATGGAGGGATATTTTTGGCAAACGAATTTGGACTGAAGTTGATCCAACTAGCAGTTGGCAGGTTGTCAAGCTTTGACAAAGTCTAGCATTACGAAAGCTTCGACCACTCTGTCTGCTTCGACAAGTACACCTTGACAAGTCCACCTCAACATGTTAGATTTGACAGGTTTTCCTCGACAGGTCCTCCTCGACATACAACATACCAACATGCCTTTTCAATATCGACAATTGTCGAACATCGACAGAATGGCTCTGTCTTCCAGACGTCTACGACGATTGAAATTCTGAACTGTTATAACTTATTTTGTAACTGAACATAACAGGTAGTCGCCCAAGTGTGTCATCATCCTATATAAGCATGTACACTAATGTAATATACACCATTCTGATTCCTCCATATTTCATGGAGAACAAGTAATAAATTGGTTCAAATTCTTGCATATTGTCTGTGTGCATACTTCTTATCGACCTAGTGTATTTCCTACTTTGTTGGTTCTTCTTATATACTTCCTCTGTAATAGTTTTTATCATGTAAAATGGAACTTCACCATCCGATTACTGATGCCCAATATTTAGGAACAAAAATGGACAAAATGGATTGAAGTAGCCAAAACACTATAGATGGGAATGACCTTTGATACATCATTACCTTAGTAGCTGGATGTATTTTGTATGGAAATTAGGGTTGAATACGTGACTATTTTCATAGAAACCCATGTATCATATGTGAGTATATGCATTGCGACTCATGTATATATTATTAGGGCTTGCACCCACAGGTTTCCTTAAAGCAAGTCGTGCATGATACACAACTTGCCAGTATCAATAGTCGTGTATGAATTAATCGAGAGTTAAAAAATATAAACACTATTAGTAGAGGATAGTTGGGCCCTTAATCATAACTATCCCAACTTCCTCAACCATATCAACCTTTGTAACATCTCTCTTTCCTCATGTATAAATAGAGGGTAGGGGTTGAGGCTAATAGAATGATAAGTTATAGAGAAAATTTATGCTGGTAGTTTGCCTTCAGATATCTTGGAGCAACAAAACTCAGTGTCGTTGGTTTGCAGAGGAGAACTTGTCTCAGATGTTGGTTTGTAATCTCACCACACTTTTTTATCAATAAAGAAAGTGTTAGATTTTTAACATTAAGCTAGCATTATTAGGATCTTTTAACTGAGAGAATAAAAAGCACATCAATAAAACACAAGAGACAATGAACATAGTGTTTTTCCTCGGGGAAACCATAAATGGAGAAAAACCTGCAACTTCCTCAGAGATAGAATCAACACCAAATAGAAAAGCCCAAAACAGTAAGATGATCTCCCGACAGCAGTAACGTCTTTCTTCCTAGCCCCAGTGTCTTCTTCTTCCTCAGCTATGCACTACAACTGAGTATGAGTGCATGTGTGTTAAATAGAGAGGTCACCTCTCTACTTATACTAATTCTTGACATGACTAAAACCCTACTAGGGCCGAATTCACTAGGTGAGTCTAATAACCCTAGTGCCCCGGAACTGTGGGGACTTTAACCCTTAGACAATAGGAGGGTTACCCACAATGACTTGACATGACTTGTTTNCTTGATTGAAACATCAAGGCATGAAATCATGACTCAATTACATTACATACACATCCCGGAATAAACATCTGGGTACAAGACATAAGATACATAGGTGAATACATTCTGAAGTTACAAATACATCAACACTCCCTCTTAACTAGGAAGGTATTATTTCGACATAATTTCCAGCACTGGTCTTCTTCTCTGTATTGACTGGGTCGTCTCCTTATCTTCATCTTCAAGTATTCTTAGTCTTCAAGTGTTCTTCTTTGTCTTCTTCGTCTTCAAGTCATCTTCTAAGTCATCTTCTTCTTCGAGTCTTCTTCATCACAGAATTTGCATCATCACGACTACTAGATCATCATTACTAGATCATCATCACATCTAGATCATCACTTGATCTGGATCGTCATCAAGTCTATATCATCATCACATCTAGATCATCATCACATGCTATCTCAGAATGGTGCTAGCTCGATTCTTCTCATCACAGGAAGTTCTACAGAGTCAGGCCTGTAGGCCTACCCTTCATGTAGGTCTTCATCAGTGCTTATATATAACACTTAAGTCAGAATGGCATGCCTAGCTCTTACATCTTACCTCATCTTGTTAGAAAGGCATGCCCACCACTCACATCTGACCTCATCTTGTCAGAAAGGCCCAACACTCACATCTGACCATGTGTAAACACATCACGCCAGAATGGCTCAGCACTTTTATCCGATCATGTGCAAGCACATCGCATCAGAATGGATCTACACTTACATCCGACCCCATCTTGTCAGAAAGGCACTGCACTCACATCTGACCATGTGTAAACACATTGCGCCGGAATGTCTCAGCACTTATATCCAACCTCATCCTGTCAGAAAGGATCTTCACTTACATTCGACCATGTGTAAACACATCGCATCGAAAGGGCTCTCAGTCCCAGAATGAGGATTCCTGGTAACTAACCAGGTGCCTCCATTCCCCCGGAGAATGGCAGTTACCCTTACATCTGATCTACTCATCAGAATGGCCAGCACTCACATCTGACATGGGAGGAACCTAATCCTTTAACCATGACAGAATGGTTTAGCCCTTACATCTGATCAAGTGGGAACATATCCCTTTATCACATCAGAATGGCTCTCAGTCCTAGATTGAGTTTTCCTGGTAAGTGACCAGGCACCTCCATTCCAAGAATGGCAATAGCTCTTATATATGATCATGTAGGAACCAATCTTACAGTCATATCAGAATGGCTCAGCACTCATATCTGACATGAAAGGAACCTAAATCCTCTCACCATGACAGAATGGAAGGAACTTAATTTTCTCCCATGTCAAAATGGCTCACGAACTCATCACTTCCCTTTGGAGGGAACCTCGATATGGAGAACACCAAGCTTCTCCCTGAAGTACTCAAACTTCAACCTAGCCAATGGATTCGTCAACACATTAGATATCTGATCATCCGTCGCAACATACTGGAGCTTCACTACTCCCCTCTGCACCATATCCTTGATATAGTGATACTTGATCTCAATATGCTTCGACTTGTCATGGAACACCGGGTTCTCCAACAACTTCACACAACTCTGGTTGTTGCAATATATACAAGTAGAATCCAACTGGAGATCAAATAAATCAGATAGTAGCTTCCTTAGTCATACTGCCTCACAACTAGCTGAACAAGCTGCAACATACTCTACTTCAGCTGTACTCAGTGCCACACAGGATTACTTCCTGCTAAACCAAGTGATCACACCCGATCCCATACTGAAGAAACACCCTAAAGTTCTCTTCCTATCGATGGAACTGCCTGCCCAATCTGAATCAACATAACCCTCCAAGTTAATATTCTGATTCGACTCATACTTGATCCCATAATCAACTGTACCCCTCAGGTACCTCAGAATATGCTTTGCAACAATCAAGTGAACATTTCTCGGATCTATCAAGAACTAGCTCAAGGTCTTCACAGCAAAGCAAATGTCTGGTCTCGTATTCATCAGGTACATCAAGGACCCAATCATTTGATGATACATCATAGCATCAACCGACTTAAATGAAGCATCACTCAATAGCTTTAGGTTCGATGCCATAGGTGTGGCCATAGCCTTGCAGTCCATCATCCCAAACCTCTTCAGGATCTATACTGCATACTTACCTTATCTGACGGAGATTCCATCTGTATTTTGCCACACCTCCATGCCTAAAAAATAATGCATCATACCCAAGTCCTTCATTTTGAATTCAGCAGCAAGATTTCTCTTCGTATTAGCAATCAACCCATCCATATCTGTTACAAATAGATCATCTACATGTAGTAGAAGCATCACTGGGTTGCCATCTTCAACCTTGTAGTAAAGGTTGGAATTTGCTTTACTCTTAGTAAAGCCCAAACTGGATAGAAAGCTGTCAATTCTGTCATACCATGTCCTGGGTACCTGTTTCAAACCGTACAAGGATTTCTTCAATTTTCACACATGAGACTCCCTATCATGTGTCTCAAAATTGAGTGGTTGTTCTACATACACTTCCTCTTCCACTACACCATTCAAGAAATCAGTCTTGACATCCATTTGGTGTATCTTCCATTTCATTACTGTGGCCAAGGCAAGTACTGATCTGATGGAAGTGTATCTAGATATAGGTGCAAAGGTTTCTTCATAATCTATTCCTTCTTTCTGGGAGAAACCACGAGCCACAAATCTTGCCTTATATTTTTCAATGCTACCGTCTGCAGCATGCTTGATCTTGTAGATCCATTTGAAAGTTACAACTGACTTCCCTTCTGGTCTTGGGACAACATCCCAAACATCATTCTTCATGATCGATTGATACTCTTCAATCATAGCATCCTTCCATTCTTTTCATTCTGCTGCTTCTTCATAATTGGAAGGTTCTTTATCGATGAAATCACATAGTAATGCTACATACCCAGAGTAGGATTTGGTCCTCTTTCTTTCTCTGTGATTCTCTTTTGGAGCCCCATATCTTTCCGCACCTTGGATAATTTCACATACCCAAGTAGGTTTCCTCTTACGAGGATTCTTCTCCAGAGGTGGATCTACAGGTCTTTATGGTTCTTCAAATTCTCGATCTTCTCCTTGATTTTCTTCATTCATGGTTGTATCATGAATTCTGGGTGCTTCTGCTTCTTCAGGTTCTTCAGCAAGTTTCTTTATGGATTTGTTGTAAGTCGTGTCTTCATCAAATGTCATGTCCCTACTGATGTAAATCTGGGAAATAGATTCTATAATCCTTCGAGCTTTCAGAGTATCCCACAAATATACCCTTTTTCCCTGAAGGATCTAATTTTTTCCTCTTCTCTTTTGGAATGTGTATGTACATAGGACAGCCGAATATTCTGAGATGGCTGACTTCTAGTTTCTTTCCAGAGAAGACTTCTTCAGGAGTCTTGTTCTCGAGTACTCTATGTGGAGTATGGTTCTGTACATACACTGCTGTTCTGGCAGCTTCTTCCCAAAGATGCATAGGAAGATCTTGATCATGAAGCATAGTTCTTGCAGCTTCCATGATAGTTCTGTTCTTCCGTTCTGCAATCCCATTCTATTGTGGATTATAAGGAGTGGACAACTCCCTCTTAATCCCTGAGTATTTGCATAACTCTTTGAATTCATTTGACGTGAATTCTCTACCATTATCTGATCAAAAGGTCTTAATCTTCTTTTCAATGTGATTCTCGATTAAGGCTTTGAATTCCTTGAATTTGCTGAATACTTCATCTTTGTTCTTCATGAAGTAGATCCATGTTTTCCTAGAAAAGTCATCAATGAAAGAAACATAGTATACATACCCACTTAGTGAACTTGATGACATTGGACCGCATACATCGGAGTGGATGATTTCCAAGATTCCTTTTGCTTTGCTCTCGCTACTTGGAAATGTATCCTTTGTGTTCTTTCCTTTCGCACATCCTTTGTAGACCCCATCATGTTTTTCTTGTATTTTTGGAAGACCTTCAAAAACTTTCCTTGCAAGAGGTAGTGCTCTGTAATGCACATGCGAAAGCCTTCTATGCCAAAGTTCATTTGGCTCTACTGTGTCATGTACCAAGGCTTGTTCTGGATGGCCCTTCAATTTGTACAAACCTTCTTCTTGTTCCCCAATCACTTATTGCATCATCAATAGTCTTTCCTTTTGGCCACATGATGACTTGACCATCTATGAATGCAACCCTCATTCCTTTTGTATCTAATGCAGATATGGAGAGAAGGTTCTTCTTGAGTCTTGGTACAAACAATACTTCCTTCATTTTCATAGAATTTCTAGAGTCTATCTTATTGGAGGATTCCCACTACCTTTTATTGGATACTGGTAGTCATATCCTAGTTTCACCTTGTGAGGTGATTCATGTTCTGAAAGTTTCACAAAGGATTCCTTGAATCTAGTCATGTGCTTGGAAGCACCATTGTCTATAAGCCAATCATTGCTTCCATGAGTAATGTTTCTCGTGAGAGCAGAAATCAACACATATTCTTCCTCGCTTGAAGAATCTTCACTTTCATATCTGGTTCTCTTTGATGAAGGTTCATCATCCTCTGTAGCATGAGCATGATGTATTCTCTTATTTCCCTTCTTCTTGTGAGAGCTACTTTTGTTCTTAGGAAAATTTCTAACAAAGTGTCCTCTCTCATCACATGTATAGAAAATAAACTTAGACTTATCTCTAGGATTTCTGAATTTATTCCTTTGATTAGAATACTTACTTCTGTGATGGCTGGATCTGGGTTCTTGGATTGTACTGTGAGAGCTTGATCTTCACTTCCCATCTTCTCTTCTCGAGCTGCTATCCGAGCTTCTTCTTGAGAACATTCATCCCATAGTCTACTGAACTTGACTAACTTCTTCTTGACACAGATCCCTTGAATGAAGGAGTCCCATGTCCTAGGGAGACCATCAAGGTGGTCATCACAATCTTTGCATTTTCCACTTCTTCATCTACTACTTCCAATTGTTCCTTGATCTGAGAAACCCTTGTGAAGTAAGACTGGATGGTTTCTACATTCTGGATCTTCACATTCTTTAATTGGTTCCTCAAGGTCATCTTCCGGTTTATGTTATTTCCTTCAAACAATTTGGTTAGGGCATCAAACATAGCTTTAGGTGTCTTGAGGGAGGACACCTATGGTACAAGGTGATCCTTGATAGAATCAGCAATGATCCTCTTTTCCATAACCAACTTCTTCTTATGTAAGGCCTTAGCCTCATCTCCCTTTGGAACTGGAACCTCCTCATTGATGTAGGAGTCCAACTCTTTCTCTTCTAGAACCAGGGAGATCCTATACTTCCAGGATCGGAAGTTATCAGCTCCCTCAAGATTTTCATCAAGCTTGGTATGATGAGACATCTTAACTGAGAACCTCAAATAGAAATGAAAAAGATTTAGATCTTACCAGGTCAAGATGTCAGATCTAGATTTGGAGCTGAAATCCTGCAGTGCTAGCTTAGGAGCAGATTAGGGTTTTGGTTTTCCGGAGTTCTGTCCAACCAAATGCTTTGAAATTGATCCCTAACTTCGATTTTGGGGAGGAGATCAATTCAGCCCTGGGCTCACTAAAAAATACCTCTTCTGTGAAAATCCCTAATTTCCGGCAGTAGTGTCGAATCCAAAACTGAAAAACCTTAGAATTGGATTCCGCTTCGATAGAAAGATGCACCTTATGGAGGAGAGTTAATCCAACCTTCTTTTGCTGAAAATCTGTGGAGGAAGATCCACAAAGTAGGAATCCCTAGTTCCCACAGCTGCACAGTGTCTTCTTCTCAGGTTAGCTTTGATACCATGTTAGATTTTTAACATTAAGCTAGCATTGTTAGGATCTTTTAACTGAGAGAATAACAAGCACATTAATAAAAAATAGGAGACAACGAACACAGTGTTTTTACTCGAGGAAACCATAAATGGAGAAAACCCCACAACTTCCTGAGAGATAGAATCAGCACGAAATAGAAAATCCCAAAACAGTAAGATGATATCACGACAATAGTAACCTCTTTCTTCCTAGCCCTAGTGTCTTCTTCCTCAGCTATGTGCTAGAACTGAGTATGAGTGAGTGTGTGTTAAATAGAGAGGTCACCTCTCTATTTATACTGATTCCCGACATGACTAAAACCCTACTAGGGCCGACTTCACTAAGTGAGTCTAATAACCCTAGTGCCCCAGAACTGCAGGGACTTTAACCCTTAGACAATAGGAGGGTTACCCACAATGACTTGACATGACTTGTTTACATTATAGATCCTCCGGATCGGAACATCGAGGCATGACATCACGACTCAATTACATTACAGACACATCCCAGAATAAACATCGAGGTACAAGACATAAGATACATAGGTGAATACATTCCGAAGTTACAAATACATCAACAGAAAGTTCTTCTTCCAATATTGTGTCTTTGCACTCTTATATATTATGATTTTCTGAAGTATCTTATTGTTTCATTATGAATATGTTATTTCATTAACCATTGATATAATATATAAGATATTGCTGGAAGATCGTCTTCTTTGCAGGTGATTGGAGATACCCTGGAAGCTGTGGAAGCAACTTGAAGAGAAGAAGAAAAGCTAGGATCGACCATCATAAATAGGCTATGCCTAGTTTTCTTCCTATTTCTATTTCAAATTCTAAAACGGTTGATTCTTTGCATGTTATTTTAGTAAGTTGGTAACCCCATAGACCATAGGTTATAAGGGTGTGTTTTCTTGAACAACAGAATTGGCGACTATGTTGGGGAGTCCAACGTGTTGTGGGTCCTCTCTTTAGGATTTCCTCATCAGTTTTTTCTCTATCTGATTCTGTTTGTGACCCGTTTTGATATTATCTTTGATTTCTAGTATTGCATGTTTAGAGCCTGTTCGTTAGTTTCTTTTATTTTGGAAAAATTTGACAGCATACGCAGGTTTCCTTGGTTACAATCACGTATTGTACTTTGTATATGTGGGTTGCTTTAGTGTTAGTCACATATGATACACGAGTTTCCTTTAGGATAGTCACGTATTCCTATAGGTGTCTGTGAGTCTATAGGGTTCTTTCTTGTCCCTATTTTTATGATCACTCAGATGCTTGTGAAGGTTCTGTTTTGACATGATATTGTGGTCTTAGGTCTGTACATTTCATAGTTTACTTGATTAGTCAATTCCTTGAGTGGTTTTTGTGTTTGACTTCTTCATTGGTGAATATGTTGGGTCCTCCTACTTGGATTTTTGGGTGTGAGTGCTTGTGTTTTAGGTCATTGATTAGTCCTTTGAAACACTCTGTGCTATGTACTGTTGTTCGTGGTTTGAGTTGGCCATTCTTTCCGTTTTGGATATATTAGTATTTGATTTAATAGTTCCTCCAAGTCTAGGTTTTGTGCCATTTCTTCCTGTTTGGGTGAAGTGTGTTACTATAGGGTTTGTTTGCATCATTTACTTTTATATGTTTAGATTGTTCAAACTCACTCGATTTTCATTTACTTGCATCATTATTTTTGAATTTTTTGAAAAAGAAAAGGCAAAAACATTTTTTTTACTTTTTTCATTAGGTTGCATTTAGTTGTTCTTTTCGTTATTTTTTTCAGAAAAAAAAAAAAATTTAAGTCTTGTAGTTTCTCTTTTTTCTTTTAGCTTGCATTACAAAGAAAAAGCAAAGAAAATTTGGCATCGTAGTTGCATTTACTTTGAAAGTTTTTATACGTCATTTTTTGCTTTCTTTCTATTGATTCTATAACATCATACAGACTCATCCCGCTACCTTTGACTAATACAACCCATTAAAAAGAACGATTAATTAAAATTTTACTAGTAAGTTTCTTTTTTCTAGGCTCATACATCAACTTGTTCAGGCTAGGCTTGTGGACTAGGGAGTTTTAACTATCCGTAAGCATTTGATTTCAAATGTAGTAGGCCTTTCACTAGGTAAATCCTCTTCTACATGAGACCATCTAGAAAGATCCTCTCACATAGGAGTTAAGTACAAGGCTGCGTAAGAACCTGGTTGAGGAGATAACCCTTTGATTCCTTGTTTGAGCATATATCAGGATTTTTATGCATTTGGGGATCTTGTAAATACCGAATCTTGGATCTCGTGGGGTGCCGATGTTGACAGGGTTTCAGTCTTTTCTACCTTGCCCATGCATAAGGATCATGCTTGAGACTATTTCTCTAGACTCTCGGTGTAGTTATGGTAGCCTTTAGTTTCTTGACACTAGGGATCATACACAGGTGGTATTGGAAGGATATTTTCGATACACCTTGGATGGACTTGGAAGGTAACCCTGGTAGACAGTTTGGGAGGTAGGTTGGGTGATTCTAGCACTTGTGCCCAAAAACATCTTCATGGGGCACCAAGTAACCATCCATCAGTTTTCACTGGTTGGACCTAGGCCCTAATCATCCTAGGATTTCCTTTAGAAGGTGTATCTTATATCTGTTGTGTTTGTGTGACTTTAGGAAATTTTTAGTGAGCATTTTTTGGTTTGTCTCTGTGTTTAGTTGACCTTTAGGTGTGTGTGAGTCAAATTTATAGTTGTGGAGGACCAACCTCTCTGTAGTTCAATAAGGTTGCAAAACCTTCCTCCATTTGTTATAGTGGAGCCTCCATTGCCCCCTCAAAGGCAGAGACTAGATAATGATGGTCCTTTTGAACTAGTAGGAGTTAGTGAATTTCTAGGTGAATAAGAACTTAGGATTAACCAGCCTAGAAACAACTGCAGTAGAGATTGACTACTTGTAGGTTGATGAGTTTGCAAGGATTTTTAACCCACCTCTAACTGAATTAAATGATCCTATGATTGTCCATATTCTTCCCTTTAGTTCACCTGTTATTGGTGTTCCTGTGAGCAGAATTATGTCTAGCTCTGGAGAGGGTATTTCTACCCCAACTTCAACCATTTTGGCTGGTGGAGTCCCACCTCCCCTAGTTGGTACTTCAAGACAAAGCACATCTACTGCACCCTTGTCACTAAGTAGTCGAGTGGTCCAACCCTCGGATCCCTCTAATGCAGTAGATATGTCTAGTGGGGTGGTCATTGGTATTCCGAGTGCACATTTTCCTTCCTCTTCCTTTATGCAAACTATTTAGAGTGGTCCAAGTGGATCCTCCTCGTTTGTCCAGGGTTTCCCATGGAATGGGGGAAACATTCCCCCATCTACTCCTTATGTAGGTCCTACCCCTGCATATGTGGGCATGCAATATGGAAACACAAATGATTTTGGTTTTCAGACACTGGTTTTGGCTGCTTTCACACACTCTCCCTTTTTCACTTTTTAGTGGAGGGATACCTTCTCATGTCTTTCAAAGTATAGTTTCATCTGGAGCGGCTCAAACCACTTATAGTGCACCACACACAAGTAATCTAATGGATTTTGGGTGGAATCCTTTTCAGAGTAGTCCAACTACTTCACAACTAGCGGTTGGGGGAAACCCCACCTTTTCATTTGGGAACCAGGGAGCAAGTCCTTCTACATCCCATAATCCTTCTTTTCAGGCCCTGATTAGGCCAAATCTTCCTTTCCTGACAAATTTAAACTTGCTAGACTTGTCAAATTTGATGAATGACCCTAGGCAACATAGTGTGGCATGGCCACCTATTCCTATTAAGTTACCTTTAGACATTCCTAATTTTGAAGGAAAAGCTAGTGAAGATCTAGGTGCCCATATAACCAATTTTCACTTATGGTGCTCTTCAAAATCACTGAACGATGACTCCATTCGGTTAAGTATTTTCTAGAGGACCTTGACTCATGTTGCAACAAAATGGTACATTGAACTTTTCTCTGCTGCATAAGACATTTTTTTGGATTTAGCAATTGTGTTCCTCAATCACTTCCAAATTTCTTTCTGGTATGATGCCAACACAGATTTGTTGTTGAATTTTTGGCAAAGCAAAGCCACACATATCTCGGATCACATCCAAGAGTGGAAAAGACAAAAGAGGCTTATCAAAGCCACCATACCTCCCGATTTCTTATTAGAGTGGTTCGTAAAATATTTACTACCTTATATATATAAGGACGTATCCACTTCGGGAGTGATCAGAGAAGAAGAGGCTATCCTCACGGCCCAAAAGTTAGATTTGACTTATGCTTAATCTAGGATCTTGTATGAAATCATACCTGAGGCACCGAGGTCTAACAATAATGTAGAGAAACCTAAGCGTAGACCCCATGTCGATGGTGTGGTTGGTTTAGTTAATTTTCCCACTGTAGAGTCACTGGCTATGCAACTCCATGAGTTGCCAGTGAAGCAATCTGCAGTGGAGGAAGCAAAGGAAGACACCCCCTCATCTCAAACTGCAATTGTTTTTAAATAGTCTTCTCAGAAGGGAAATCGGTATCCTGGTGTGAAAAAGAAGAAAGGGAAGAAGGATGAGGGTAATCAAAACAAGCAGAAACCCACGAACAATGATGATGGGGGTAAGAAAGATAAGAATAAGGTTAAATTTCCCTGTAATTTTTGCTAGAGAGACTACCTAACTCATAAATTCCCTCTTATGGATCAAGCTCAGAAGTTGCTTAAAAATAAACAACTGACTGTCATGAAGGATCCATTTCCCCAAGGACAGAATGTAGATTCTATTTCAAATGTAGCTGAGGGCACTTGTAGTGTTCCTCCTGATCAAAATTATATCAACCTGGTATAATCTAACACCTTACTCCACATAAGAAACAAGAATGATGAATCCGAGGCTTCTGAGAAGGGTAAGTCAATTGGTGAAACTTCTAACCCTATCATTACTGAGAAACCTACTGATTTGATGCCTAAGATACTGAAAGGTGTCTTTAAAAAAGCATTTCACAATCCTAACTCTAGGGATGCTTCCAACTAATCAGTAGTTGAATATTTGGCTCAACCCCCATGTGTAGTGTTGGCATTGGAAGTGTTACAGATTTTTCTTTCTCAGTAGGATGCTCTCTTGGCAGCTTTAGGCAGCATGGATTCATCAACCCTAGTGCCAAAGTTTAATATGTCTGATGTTAAAATTCGCCTGTCGTATCATGTGTCTTTGTCAATTGATATTGTCCATGGTGGAAAAACCATTGGACATACAGTTTTTGACGTAGGTGCTTCCACGTATGTAATGTCAATGTCTTGCTAGAAGGCTTTAGGTTCCTCGAAGCTAGTTCCATCAAACACTTTACTTACTTCTTTTGATGGAAGGTCTTTCCATCCGCATGGTATCCTACCAACTTTTGAGATTAAGTTGGCAGGGAAAGTAGTGGTTGTTGAAGTAGAAGTGATTGATGCTCCTTTGGATTATAACTTTATTTTAGGGATAATTTGGACTTATTCCATGTGTACAATTTCCTCAGTTGTTCTTTGAGTGGTAGTATTTCCACACGAAGGGAATTTGGTTACTGTTGACCAACTCGGTTTCACTCGGAAGGGCCATTTGGAGACTAATGAGTATACTGTACCTTTGATCGATCAGAATAAACCAGCTAATGAGAACTTGGGGATTGGAATGTATTCATCTTTGATGGGCACATTTGATATCCCAACCCCTATAAACTATCTAGGTTTTACGAGTGTAAGGAAGTCTATTGCGACGGTTGTCGATAGAGCCGATTCTTAGGTCCTTCCTTCCCATCATGAACCTCAGGTCCCTTATCTACAGTGGAAGTGGCTTATCATGCTATTGTTAATACCATTGTTGATCCTATCGTGACTCCTTCTGAAGTCTCAAAGGAGTCAGAAGAAGCTTATCTTCCCACCTAGGTGGAGAACTCTTTATATTCAGACGACTTCTTAGACATGGTTTTTCCTTTGGATGAAGCCATTTTGGAAGCTATGAGTGGGAGAGATCATATTTGTGAAGATCTACACCATAGGTCCTACTTTCTTCCAGAACCGAGTAGAATTAGAAACCAAGATTTCCATGTGATACTGGTAGAAGATGTTGATTTACCGATTAATACTTTACCAAAGGAGGGAATATTTGCTAAAGGGAATATGGAGAATATTTCTGTTACCATTCCAATCAACATTTCTGCAAACCCCAACATCGTAGAAAATGTGCATATCGATGCAAACTGCTCTTCGGAGGATATTTCCATATATATTACCTTATTTAAGGAATTTCATGACGAGTTTTCCTGGTCATATGAGGAGATGCCAGGCATTGATCCATCTATTGTAGAACATGAAATTCAGACCTACCCCGACACTAAAATGGTTCGACAAAAGCTTCGACCTATTAATATGCATAAAGTAGAAGCCGTTAAGGATAAGGTGGAAAAGTTATTGAAGGCTGGGTTTATCTTCCCGATTGCTCTAACAGAATGGGTATCCAATCGTGTTCCTGTTGATAAGAAACAAGGGACAATGTGCGTGTGCAATGATTTTCATGACCTAAATAAAGCGTGTCCCAAGGAAAACTACCCCACACCCTTTATAGATCAAATCATTGATGCTTGTGTGGGTAGTGAAGTATTTTTCATTTATGGATGGTTTTTCCAGATATAATCAAATCCAAATCAAGCTGGAAGACCAGCATAAAATGAATTTTATTTTTCCATGGGGTACCTTCACGTACAAGAAAATTCCCTTTGGTTTGAAAAATGTTGGGGCTACCTTTTAGTGGGAAATGATTTTTCCTTCCACGACATTAAGAATATTATCGAGCCATATTTGGATTATTTTCCTGCCCATTCTCGCAAAAGGAGGGATCATCCAGATCACCTTCGCTTGATTTTTGAGCGATGTGAAAAATTATAAAATATGCTTGAATCCACACAAGTGTGTTTTATGCATTGATTTGGGAAGGCTACTCAGGTTTATTGTGTCAAACAAAGGAATTAAGGTGGATCCTTTGAAAGTGTAGGCTATTATAAATATGCCTCCTCCTTGTTCCATCAGGAAACTTCAGATCCTGTAATGGAAATATAACTTTCTTCGGTGTTTTATAGTTAATTATTCCAAGATAACTAAGGGTTTCATGATCTTTCTTAAGTAGGAAACTCCATTTTTATGGGATGAAACCACATAACTTGCATTTGTCGAGGCATTGAAAAAATATTTGTTGTCGACTCCTTTATTATGTCCACCAGATTACTCTAAAGACTTTATATCGTATTTGGCTGCATCAGAGTCTGACCATTGGGGTAGTATTGGTTCAGGAGGATGACAAGCTCCAAGAGCCTGTTGTCTATTATCTCAGTCATGCATTAGCTGGTCCTGAACTCAGATACTCCCACATTGAGAAATAAGCATTAGCAGCTGCCTATATTGTTCAGAGGCTACATCACTACATTTCACTAAGGACAACCACACTGGTGGTAGATGTAAATCCTTTTTGGTATGTTTCATCTCGATGCATAATCGGGGGCAAATTCAATAGGTGGATAGTCATTATCCAAGAGTTTGACTTAGATTTCAATCTGCTAAATCCAAAAAGTCCTTAGTTTTTGTAGATCTTATCTCAGAATTTCCTACATAAGAGAATGTAGTGGTGGAGGATGACTCATTCCCAGATGATTATATCTTTCTGATTTCCACCTTTGATCCCTAGTATTGAGATATCCTTATATATCTCTAGAATTTGAAGTTTCATGCATCCTTCTTGAGGGAAGAGCAGCGTAAATTGTGTGTCAATGCAAAAAACTAGATGGTCATTGGTGATACTTTATATCATAGAGGGGTAGATTCTATTTTACTTCGGTGCCTCACCCATGAGGAGGATAAGCATGTCCTGAATAATGACCATAGCGGAGTGTGTGGGGATCATTTATCTGGGTTAGCAACAGTCCAGAATATTTTACGTGTCAGTTATTTATGGCCCACAATCTTCAGAGATTGTGTGGAGTCTCTGAAGCGTTGTCATCCATGTCATCTTATTACCAAGAAAATGCGGTCGCATCTTTCTCCATTGTTTCCCATCATTGCGGTGGGCCCCTTCACTAAGTGGGGGGTGGATTATGTGACGTGGAATCCAGTTTCTGCTGGGGGAAAAAATTTATCACTGTTGCTGTTGATTACTTCACCAAGTGGGTAGAGCCAACGCCTACCTTCAAAGAAGACAGTGAAATGGAATCTTACTTCATGTTTAACTAAATCATTACTCATTTCGGTATACCAAAGGAGATTGGCACTAATCATGGCAGTCACTTTCAGAATAGTATGATGACCGATATGACTACTATGCTAAGGTTTAAGCAATATCACTCATATTCCTTCTACCCGCAAGCAAATGAACAAGTAGAGGCAGTAAAAAAAACCTTGAAAACCATTCTAAGGCATAGCATTAACATGAGCCGGTCAAATTGGCACATCATGCTATATCTTGAACTTTGGGTGTACCAGACTAATGTCAAGACTACGACAGGTTTTTCACCTTTCCAACTCATTCACGGGGTGGAAGAAGTCATGATGGTTGAATGTGAGATTCCATCTCTTAAGATAGCTATTCATATACTTCTTGACACTATGGAACTAGAAGAACATTTTCTTCACTTAGAAAATCTGGACTCAACGACGTCAAGATGCATTGACAACAAATGAAGCTCATAAGAATAGGGTAAAGAACCAATATGACAAAGCAACTAAGCTAATAGTTTTCTCTGAAGGGGAGCTTGTTTTTCTCTAGGATCAAGACAAAGAACCCCTGGGGGTAGGAAAATTCAAGTCTATATGGTTAGGTCCCTATGTCGTGTCAAAGGTCTTGAAAAAGGGAGCATATGAATTAAATTATTTTGATGGAAATAAGTTTCTTGAGCCTAGAAATGGGCTCTACGTGAAGAAGTACTATGCTTAGGCATGGTTCTTGTTCTTGTATTTTTATTGTATGTATTTTTATGTACAATAGTTAGCTGGTTAGTGTTTCGTATATAGTCTGTTGGTTGTTTCATATGTTAGCCGAGTGGTTCGTAGGTTTTGCGGATGGCATTATCCCATACTTGTAACCTGGCATCAGCCGTATGGGTTATCTACTCACCCTAAGGACAACTGAGTTGCCTCTGGTGGCGCTTGCTTAGGTCCTGCTACTAATAATGTGGTCAAGTACAGGGAAGTTATTGAGTTGTTATGGGATACTATCCTACATGGCATTACCCATCTGGAAGTCATAATTGACTCTCAGCTAGTGGTTTCCCAACTCAATGGTGATTATCAGGTGTGAAACCCTACTTTTCTACGTCAGTTTTTGTGAGTAAGATTACTTGAAAGAAACTTTGAATATATTTCATTAAATCACATTTCAAGGAATGAAAATACAATTACTGATGCTTATGTGAACTACATATTAGACGGGCACTTAATAGACATTTTGTAAAATAAATATAACAGACACATTTGAGACACATGTAAATAACCAGGAATATATATATGTAAAATATATCCGTAGATAGATCGAGTTTTTAATCCAAATATCCTGTCATAATTGTATACATATGCAAAACATTTGATCATAATCCATGTGTATGCTTATAGATCTAATCCTTCTCCACTGCCTCCTCAACTATGGTTGCCTCTTTGACCTCCCTGTAATGTATAACCACCCTGGATACCCTCCTCAGAAGATGTATCTAGGTAGTCAGAATCCCTACTACAAAATCCTGCATCACAATGGGAATCCATTCTATCTACATGGTAGGGACCCATTAGGTTAGCCTAGCCACATTCCCCTCAATAACTCGCAATATACTTTGGTCTCCACCCTGTGTAGGCCGCACAAATGTCCTAGGGTGCCCATTAGGGCGTACAGGTCCAACATATGTATTTAAAAACATTTAAAAATGATCAAAACTCTTATACATATGTATATATCTTTATGATTAAAATTCATAAAAAAACAAAATAACATAAAAATATAAAAATACCTATCTTTCCCCATGCCTCCCCGGGCGGGAGGACAAGTTCATTATCCCCTAGGAATTCCAATACGGTGTATGGGAACTACTCGAGTGCTGGTACTTGCCTTGCCCACCACATATAGAAGTCATCATCATAAAAACTTTGGACTAAGCCTCCACCACCTTGGCGAAGAAACACATCTTCCCCATCTAGTGAGTCTAGGTTGGAGAGGGGAAGGTAGTGGTAGTGCTACTGCTAGGGTAATAGTTGGAGCCCTCTCAAAGAAGAACGCCATGAGAATGCTTGCATATCTGAAGTTCTTCTTGCATCCTCTCTTGTAGTCAGAGATTTGTTTCCTCAGAATCAGGATCATACCCAAGTACCAGTCAAATACTATACCCTGCATGCACTCCAATGCAATCCACATATGAGTCCGAGTGGCCAAATGAAGTGAAGATGAACCATCAATCCTCACCACCGTGCTTACCATCACTTGTAATGGAAAGCTAGTTATTTGAGCAATTGGGACACCTGTCCCCTTATTCTATGTTCCTGCTGTGCAGTAAGTGTCAATGTAGTCCTAAACACTCATAGGGTCACCACCCCTACCAATACCCTCAAGGTTCACAGGAATTCCTCTGTGAGAAATCCCTGTAATGAAGTATATGTCCTCTACTCTAATATCCAATATCTCTCCTTGAATATCAAACAAAACAAGGTCATGGTCCCAGTAACTGATCAGAGTCTCTAGTAAACGGACATTGGCCCTCATGCCAAAAGAGCAGTAGAATTTCAACAAACCACATTGTTTCAAAGCTTATAAAGTTTAGGCATCTTGCATGGCTTCTTGATGCATTTCAGCATGCTCTTTTTACCTCCACTCTAGAACCATATTGTACCTACCCAATGACCATTGTCAATCATTATAATCCATCCTTTTCTTTTGATTCTGGCCATAGTTCCACTTTTATAAGTTGCACAGCATACATGACTGTGCTTTAAGCACATTGCAGGTCATCTGCGGGTTTCTCTCTAGTAACTCACGTATAAAATGCGTATATGTGACTGCTATAGCAACATACCCTTGTATGTTGCGTAACCTATGTAGGGCTTGCACAAAATGATAAAATTTTACACCAAAATTAAAAATTGAGCGGATGAAAAGAAGGATAAGGGAGAGACCACCAACCTGCAACTTGCGGATTTCGATTTGGTCCATTGGTTTGTCCTCGACGAGTAGCTGAAGTCAGAGGTAAAAAATTGCCAAGTTTAGTAATTTTCCATATTAGTATTTCTATTTTTGTTTTTGAACTATTTATAAAAAATAATTCAAAATTTTGACCTATTTCCTATAGTTTAAAATCAATTTTTAATGAATGGACTAATACCATGGGTTTTTACTAACTGCAGTAGGTCCGGGATCACTAAAAAGTTGTTTTCCATCACATATAGGGTAGGATTTGGACATTATTGATGGCATTGCATCTATACCTTATCCATCATTAAACCCTAGGATCACTTTTTCATCCATGGACTATGGTGTCAAACCATTTTTGACCTTGTATACATCATTGTTCCTCCGTGGATAAGGCCTCCTTCTCATGGGTACCCTAGTTAGAAAACTTTATCATCTTTTGGTACCCATGTCATAGTTGTGCTAGGTTTGCGGGAGCCTTCTTAGTTTATTTTCATGTCAAAATGAGCTATCCCTGTTATAAGGCTCCCCGCACTTATGGAGTTTTCTTTAGGCCCTGTTCTGAATCCTCAAAACAGACTAGACTACCGAGTAAACATGTTCGTCCAAACTCATTAATAATAAGTGAAAGGGCATCCACATTGGTGGTAGTTTATCGCTTTTGCGGACCATGTGGAATATTTATGAAAAAGGAGCACTCTCTTTTTTTTTGGAATTGAGAAGAGTATCTTCAGGCATAGGTTTATCACTTTTCCAGACCTGAGGGACTAAAATTACGAAAAAGGAACACCCGATATGAACTTAGTTTTCTCTTTTTCATGCTCTAGACCCAAACATTAAAAATATTCCGAGCATACTTTATGTCTTTGTCATGATCACAAAACCTAAAAAAAATCATCGAGTTTACTATTGTAAGCCCCATTTCTCGTAATCAAATGGATATTTTCGAGTGATATTTCCTTCCTTCACACTCATTAAAGTTAGGCTACCTGCTTCTTTTGAAGGTGCGTCATTCTGGTATTAGATTACCCCTTTTTCAGACCTTGCTGACTAAGTATGAAAAAATGTATACCTTAGTCTTTCGGGAGCTAAGAGAATTCTTCTGTGGACTCTTTTATACTTTTCTGGCCTCAAGAGACTAAATTGTACAAAAAAGCACCCGCCCTAGAGTCTTCTTTAGAGCTTTCAGATTCTCAAAATATCAAAACACCAACGAGCATGTACTATTTTGGGCTCATAAAATCCATGAATCAGTAACATTATCAAGCATTATTCTCTCCCCTCTTCAAGCTTGTAAAAAATGAAGAGCGACTTGAGTTAACTTTCCTGGAATTGTTAAAATTTAACAAGAAAGTTAAGGAAGAATTACTCTCTTTGGGTTATAAACAGTGGCAGCATGTCATCTGTGAACAAAGAACTCTTTGAAATTTTCAATACTCATGTCTCAGTTTACACTTTTAGCCTAGCTATTACTTCGAGTTTGTTACTCCCCCGCTTGTCCTTTATACATGGGGAATATGATATGTCTCCTACATGACAGATAAGTCTAGTTGTCCTATCTGCAAGTCAAAATATGCCTTGGGTCATCTCTGTGTCGTGCTCACTATTCAAGGATTTGTACCTTCATCTGCTTATTATCCTCATTCCCATCATTATCCTATCTGAGAATTACTTGTGTCTATCTTCCCGTATCTAGTTTTCATTGCCTTCCTCCTCACATCACAATTTCTCATCAACATCTCCTGAAGATAAAGAACTAGAGTTTTGATGATGGTACCTTAGGGTTCACTACCATTATTGGCAAATTCCTTTGCTTCAGTTGTCAACATTACTCATTTATTGACATTGTCTTAAGTTTTTTCCATGATCGACTTCAGCACATCTATTCACATGGTAGGGACCATACTGGTTCCTTTGGATTTCGATGAAGATCTTAGGTTCAACTCTATAACCTAAGTTGCACAAGATTGTGTTATGATCAAATACACTGCTTCCAGATTTTGAAGACTCATAATTGTATATTGTGGATTCAATCCACCTTTGTAATATACATGGTATTGTTACCTGTATCATATGATGTAATAAAATATTGTAAAGGAGCTAGTGTTCCACTATATTGAACATGGCATCCTCATATATGATTTTGTATATGACTTTGATATGTATTTGTGTCAAGTACATCCTCTGCTTCCTTGGTAACTGAGTTCTCCAAGATTAAAATATTGTAATGTATTTTGGTCATCGCTTCCCTCTGACCTTACACATTAGGGGGCATTTGTTATCATGTAAACTGGCACTTCTCCGTCCGATTACTGGCACCCAACGTGTTAGAACACAAAAGGACAAAATGGATTGAAGTAGCCAAAACATTATAGATGGGCATGAACTTTGATACATCATTACCTTACCAGCTGGATGTATTTTTGTATGTACATTAGGGTTGAATACACGACTATTTGCATAGAAACCCGCGTATCATACATGAGTATGTGAATTTCAACTCGCGTATATATTATTAAGGCTTGCACCAGCGGGTTTCCTTAAAGCAAGTCATGTATCATACGTGACTTTCCAGTATCAATAGTCGCGTATGCCTTAATAGAGAGTTAAAAAATACAAACATGATTAGTCGAGGAGAGTTGGTGTTGAAATATTGTAACTTCAAAGAATATTCTATATGTATTTCTTTGTGGTCCTCGATGGTCCTACCGGGAGAACCACTTGTATTACTTTGTACCCCGATGCTCCTAATCGGAAGAACTAATAAGAGTCATGAGGTAGTCCCCTCTAATTGTAAAGGTGGGTCATTAGCACCCCAGTGTGGTTACTTGAGCCTACATGTGTAACTTGAGCCTACATGATTAACTCGATCCTACATGACAGATGAGTTAACTTTAGTGAACGGATGAATATAAATAGAGGTGTAGTGCTCCTCATTTGTAACACACACTCTCACTTAAGTAGCGCACTTGTGGAGGAGAGAAGTAGCTGGAGAAGGAGGAGGATCAAGTTTTTGATCTCCTCGTTGGTTTTACCTTTTTACCTATTGGGGGCATCTATATTGAGGAATCTTTTGCTGGGTTTTTCCCTTTAGGGTTTTCCCAGGATAAATCTGTGTTGTTCTTGTGATACTGTTTCTTTCAGTGATCCTGTTTATATTCTTTTGTTATGAAAAATGAAATGATATACTGATGTCTTAGCTAAGCATATGAAAATTCAACATGGTATTAGAGCTAACCTAAATAGGGTAGCTTTCACAAGCTATAGAAGCTAGGGATTCTTACTTTTTCATTCTCTCTCCACAATCAATCAGCAAAAGAAGGCTAGGCTGACTCTCCATTGAAGGGTGCATCTTTTTATCGAAGTGGAATTCGATTCCGAGCATTTTCAGTTTTCGGTGCAGGAAATTAGGGATTCTTACTGAAGATGAATTTTTGAGTGAGCCTGGCATAGGATTTCTCTCCTCATCAAAATATAAGTTTAGAGACCTGGATCAATATTTTTGGTTGGGTGAAAATCCAGGAAAGTCAAACCCTAGCTTGACCCAGAGCTAGAAAAACCCTAAATACTAAAACTGCTAGGTTTTGGTACATTCAATATATACCAATATTGGTGAAGTATCAGGAGCTAAAAATTTCAGATTCCTAATATACAATCCTGATATACACTGTATCCAAAATTCAGGATCATATTCGCTATATTCTGGGAGATATGATCCTTCAAAGTTAGGGTTCCGACCTCCTCCAGAATTCATACCTAAACAAGACACCTGGGGAAAATTGCTATAGCGTGGGATACAGAGGTGAAAATTAAATTCTTGAAGATGTTCTAGAAATATCACAGACTATAATTTCTGTTGTCTTAATTTCAAAACCAGAAGATGAAACAGTGACACGTGGCAGGATGTACAACTTCGCTGTTCTGAACATTCCTGAAACAGGTCACCTTGGGAAAATGATCATAAATCTCAATTGGTGAAACCAATTCTGATGAAACCTGTGGTTTTGGATCAAGGACATGTGAGGTTACCGTAGTGAGAAATTAAAGACACATAGGAGATTTAATTTCAGAGATATAACATAAGCAGTGACAGGAATTTCTGTAGATGAAATTGGAAAACTAGGGCTTCCTATTCCGAGAGCTTTCCTCCACTGTTTTCAGAAAAGGAGTACATTGGACAGCTCCATTTGAAGAGACCTATATTTCTATCCAATCAGATCTAATATATTCCAAGTTTTTAAAATTAGGGTTTCTCTGACAAACCCTAGATCAGCCAGCTCTGAAAGTAGGACGGACACCTCAAATCGGTAAGATTTACTCTTTTTCTATTTGAATTTGAGGTTCTAATTTCAAAGTGATATATCACATCATCTTGTTGATAAGCTTGGTGAAGTTGACAACTTCCAAGCATGGAAGTATTTGATCTCTCTGAAGAAAATGAATTGGACACCTACATGAGTATAGAGGCCCCAGTTCCATACGGAGATGAGGCTCAAAGCCTTACAGAAGAAGAACTTGATCAAGGCCAAGAAGATCATTATTGATTCAATCACGGATCAACTTGTACCACAAGTGTCGTCTCTAAAGACACTGGAGATGTTTGATTCCTTGATCAAGCTATTTGAAGATAAGAACATAGATCATAAGATGGATTTAAGAAAACAGTTGAAGAATGTGAAAATCCAGAATGCAGAACATCTTGAAGTAGTAAGCGGAGAATGCAGAAGTGGTGATAGCCACCTTGAATGGTCTCCCAGGATCATGGGATTCATTCATGTGAAGAATGTATGCCAGAAGGAAGCGATTACTTTCAGTTGACTTCGGGAAGAAGAAGAAGCTCGACTCATAAGAAGAGAAGGAGAATATGGGAGCAATTGAAGATCAAGCTCTCACCATTCAAAGAAGATCCCTCAAGCAATGAGGAATGTGAAGAACTCAATTCTTGAAGAACCTCTTATCCATCTTATCATTTAAATAAGAAATGATGATGTCATGAATGAAGAAGATGATGAAGCAGAATGATCAAGATGGAGTTTACCCATGAAACAAATAAAAGATAAGTATTCAATTGTCACTTCATGATATTGGTTTGTTATACATTTGATTATATTCAGTTGATGTGTTATGCATGATAGATTGTTTGCATTAATGATTGTATACTACTAATATGCATGTGATGGGTAAGTAGCTCATGTTGCTCTCCATTGCTACTTATCTAGAATGAATTCGCCTTGATGACCTATTGGATTAGTGCACAATCTCAATAATGTCACGATAGAGATGGAAGGCATCTAGAAATTTTATGTGAGATATGGATGAATGTTGTATTGGCTAAACAGTTGCATGATGCATAAGAATTTGTTGTTATGCATATGTTTTACAAAATAGTTCTAACCATGCAGCTGGTGCATTTGAATTGTAGGAAAGGTCCTGTACAACCTCCTACAAGAAGAATGAGACTTGTTCTGAAGAACAAGTGATGACAATTCAAGATTCAATGCAATAAAATCCTAAGCTCCCAGGGTCAGAGACACCATGACGGAAGAAAGAGCTTCAGAGAGTGGTAGATCCACCTCGAAGGATGAATACCACCATGGGTACGAGAGATAACTCAAGATGAAGAAAATAATGCCATGAAAGAAGCTATGATCAAAGAATAACAGTTGATCATGGGGAATGATGTATACGATATGATTTCGAGACATAAAGGGAAGTACATAGTATCCTCCATATGGATCCACAAGAACAAGTGTACAAAGCAAGGTTCGTGATTTTCCTCAGAAAGAATAGACTATGGCATGACATACTCTATTGACCAGTATATATCAAGCATAGAACCACCTGTACATAATGAAGAGGGAAGATGATACTCCACTTCAGGGGGAGTGACTACAGAAGATATCTGAGTTCGACATGGTACGACATGATGGATAGCTTCATGATGGATCGATACTTTACCAAGAGTAAAGTGGGTTCCAACTTTCAAGGTTGAATGCAGAAGACTAGGATATGTTGATGACCTGACAAGATAAACTCATGGAAGATGTTATGATGAAAGAATACTAGAATGATGTTTGGGATATAGTACTCAAACCAGAAATCAAGAATGTGGTATATTCCAAATGGATTTGCAAGATAAAATATGTTGATGATAGAAGTAAGGAAAGACTTGTGGCTAGAGGTTTCTATTAGAAAGAGGGAATTAATTATGAAGAGACACTTACTCCAGGAAGTAAGGTACACTTCCTTTAGAACTATCATGGTAGTTTCTTCCATGATGAAGTAAATACAAGCCTTCCTTAATGGAATG
>LPNX011078630.1:135276-326820 GCA_001517045.1 Pseudotsuga menziesii
CATCTATATTGAGGATGCTTTTGCTGGGTTTTTCCCTTTATGGTTTTCCCAGGTAAATCTGTGTTGTTCTTGTGATACTGTTTCTTTCAGTGATCCTTTTATATGCTTTTGTTATGAAAAATGAAATGATATACTGATGTCTTAGCTAATCATATGAAAATTCAACAGTTGGGACCTTAATCATAACTATCCAAACTTCCTCAACCATATCAACCTTCGTAATCTCTCTCTTTCCTCATGTATAAATAGAGGGTAGGGGTTGCATCTAATAGAATGATAAGTTATAGAGAAAAGTTATACTGGTGGTTTACCTTTAGATATATTGGAGCAATAGAACTCAGTGTCCTTGGTTTGCAGAGGAGCACTTGTCTTAGATGTTGAGTTGTAATCTCACCACACTTGTTTATCAATAAAGAAAGTTCTTCTTCCAATATTGTGTCTTTGCACTCTTATATATTGTGATTTCTAAATTATATTATTGTTTCATTATGAATATGTTATTTCATTAACCATTGATATAATATATAAGATATTGTAGGAAGATCTTGTTCTTTGCAGGTTATTGGAGATACCCTGGAAATTGTGGAAGCAACTTGAAAAGAAGAAGAAAAGTTAGGATTGACCGTCATAAATAAGGTATGCCCAGATTTCTTCCTATTTCTATTTCAAATTATGAAATGAATAATTGTATACAAGTTATTTTAGTAAGTTGGTAACCCCAGAGACCCTAGGTTATAAGGGTGTGTTTTCCTTAACAACGACAGTTCTCGAATCATTCAGTTGACTGTTGTCCCTAGTGTGCACCTAGGCATGGCCTAGATTATTGGTATCAGGGAAATATATTGTTCATAGATTAAGCTACATAAGCACTTAAATAAAAGTTATTTAAATTATGCATGTTCAAGCAAGCTTGCAAACTCAGCAACACAAGCAGACACTTCCTTGAACTTCAGAAAAGATGGCCGAAGAAGTAGACAATAGACATGTAACTGCGAGACACAACAACTCATAGAAAAAGCAATGGCTCTCCAGCGAATTGAAATGTTCACCCAGTTCAGTGATATTATCATGAGATTCACTTTGAACTCTGGGGACTCCTCGATGCGGCCTCACTCTGATAAAATCATCCCCTTCAATGTGCAAATGAATATGGGCATACCGAACCTGGAAGGAAATATTGACGCAAAATCCATCGACAATTGGGTACAACAACTAGAATCTTACTATGGAGTGAATCAACTCTCCAAAGCGGAAAAGATCACCATTTATTCCTTAAAGATGTCGACTTTTGTACACTACATGTGGGAGAATTTGTTGAAAAAGATGGAAAAAGAAGAGGACCCCATAGACACATGGGTAAAATTTGCCGAATATGTCCGAAAGGAATTCTACCCGCCCAAGTATCTTGAACAATAGTATAAGAAGTGGCAGTAGCTAAGGGAATGGAAAGACTAGTCTATATAGAGTTAGATTGATGAGTTCTATCAAATCATCACTAGACTTGGTGTCCAAGAATAAGAGAAATTGCTTGTCTTGAAGTACGCCAGTGGTTTGTCCCTGTACATTAAGCAAGATATGGAGTTTCTGACTGTTAGTACGATTGCATATGCATTTCATTATGCCAGCAAGCTTGAAGCTAAAAAGAAAGGAAAATCATGTTTCATGAACAAGACAATAGGTTAAACATCTGATAAGAAGTCACCAGCTGACTCCGATAAGTTCAAGAACCCTTCTTAGTTGACTCTACCAAAGCTCGATCATCTAAAGAAGAAATTTCAGAAAGACAAGGGGGATCAAAACAAACAAGCTCCTACCGAGAAATGGTGTGATTATCACAGTTAACCATGGCATGATACGTCAGAATGCAAAGCTCAGAAGGATTTTTTGGAAAACTTGTCGACATACGACTTGTCTGAAAGAACCTTGGTAGAATCTGATCTAGATGCATCAACCCTATTGGATTTGACCTCTATCACTCTGACAGCCTCAACTATTGTCGATGAGGAGGAACAAGAATGCGTGTTCCATACATGGATATGGGTTCATAAAAATTCATTACATCTAATTGTGGATAGTGGTAGATAGAAGAACTTCATTTCTGAAGATATTGTGAAGAAATTAGGTCTTTTCATCACTCCACATCCTCATCCTTACAATATCGGTTGATGAAGGATGGGAAGGAACTAAGGATTACACACCAATGCTGACTCACCTACTTCATTAAGACTTTTGAAGATGAATTACTCTGTGGCATGGCATCGCTTTCCATAGCGGACACCCTACTTGGAAAACCTTACCTATGGGATCGACATGGTACATATTAGTCCTGACCTCAGAAGGTGATTGTCAAAATCTGAAATCAATGGTATAGAATACCAGAGTGACAACCCACATCAATAGTTGTTATGATATATGCCAAACAAAAAAAGAATCTTATCAATCATGCTTGAAAATTCGCATTAATCATGATAAAGCCTCAACATTATAGGAATAATGCAACAATGAGTCGACTCACTGACCAGTGCATATCCCGAGAAGAAAAATAGATCGAACGCTTCGAAGAATACCAGAATGTGTTTCAAGCACCAAACAGAGTACCTTTGCATTGTCGGGTAAAACAATCCATTGAACTTGTTCCTGGTTCTTCATTACCTAATGCATATGTTTACAGAAGACCTATTCTCAAAAATCAAGAGAGTCACAGGAAAATCTAGGATTTGATCGACAAGGGTCATATCCGCCCCAGCTCCTCTCCTTATGGAATTCCATTATGGAAGTCCAGTCATCTTAGTTCCAAAGAAGGAAGAGACTTGGCGCATGTGCATTGACTATCGGGCTCTCAATAAAATTTCAGTAAAGAATAGATACCCTCTCCCACTGATGATGAACTCATCGATAGTTTGAAAGGTGCTAAGCTCTTTACAAAACTCGACCTTAAGTTGGGATATCACCAGATTCCAATCAAGTCCATCGATGTATGGAAAACGAATTTCAAGACCAAGGAAGGATTGTTTGAATGGTTACTCGTGCCTTTCGTATTAACCAATGCACCTGCAACCTTCATGAGATATATGGATGACCTTCTACGGCCTTTCATCGGTAAGTGTGTCATTGTCTATCTCAAAAATATATTTATTTTTATTCGAACATGGGAAGAACATGTCAAACAGCTTCTACAAGTCTTCGACACTCTCTAGAAACATTGACTATATCTGAACATGGACAAATGTTCATTTGCAACGACCAGCGTCAAATATTTGGGGTGTGTGATTGACTCTGTAGGAATTCATGGACCTATAAAAAGTACAGATCCTCAAAGAGTGGCCCATCCCTCAAAACATTCATGAACTAATAAGTTTTCTTGGTTTAGCGAATTTCTATCAACAATTCATACTTGGCTTCAGCCACATCACATGGCCTTTGAATCAGTTAACGAAAGGAAATGGGAAAATTGTCTTCAAATGGGCATCGACACAACAACAAGATTTTGAACAACTCAAAAACAAGATTTGTATTGCACCAGTACTTGTGTTACTTGATTTGCATCAGCCCTTTAATATTTGATACAGATGCATCGGACTATGCTCTTGGCATCATGATCACTCAGTCAAGTCACCCAGTTGCATTTCATTCCGAGACTTTCCACAACACTGTTAGAAGGTACTTGACGTATGAAAAAGAACTATATGCCATTGTGTAAGCTCTTAAGAAATGGATACACTACATTATTGGAAAGGAAACGGTCATCCTCACTAACCATAAACCTTTGCAGTTCGCTCCTTCCTAGTCAAAACTATAGACAACTCAACAACTCAAGTGGATTAATTACTTGCAACAAGAGTCAGTTTATAATAAAGTATCGAAAAGGAAAAGCCAATGTTGCATCTGATTGTCTCAGCAAACCACACATTACTCTTCTGTATATAGTGATGAGTATGCAGGGTTATGACACCACTACTTGGCCACAATTTTATTTGGTAGATTGCGATTTCTATGCAATTTATCAACAGCTTCAAACTGACACACTGTCTACTACCGACTACTTCTTGAAGGACACCTTGCTATAAAATCTTGGGTAGCCTTGTGTACCGAACAGTGAGCAATGACAAAAGCTCATTTGGGATGTGCACTACAGCAAGACTGTAGGACATTTTGGAGTTGCAAAAACACTTGTTATACTCCAAAATTATTTCTATTGGCCTTCACTTAAATATGACATAAAAAAGTACATTTTATCATGCGTGGTTTGTGCCATTACTAAATCGCCAAATCGAAGACAGGGACTGTACACACCCCTTCTAATTCCTAGTTGACCATGGGAATCTATTTACATGGACTACTTGATGGTATATCATACTACCAAACATCAACATGATGTGATATTAGTAGTAGTTGACATATTTTCCAATATGGCTATACTCATACCATGCAAGAAGACTACGACACATAGCAGACTGCTTGGCTCTTCTTTGAACATGTGTGGAAACATTATGGCCTCCCGACGACCATTATTTCCAAAAAAGATGCTATATTTGTTAGCACCTTTTGGAAAACTCTTTGGAAACAAATTGACACGAGACTTTCTTTGTTGACAGCCTTCCATCCATAGACAAGTAGATAGAAGGAAGTTATGAATCGCTTAGTCATACAACTGCTTCTCATGTACAACCACAAGCATCGTTGAATATGGGATGACAACCTTCCATACATACAACACAACTACAATCTTGCTCAAAACAACTCTATAGGAAAGAGTCCATTTGAGATATGTTACAGATTTCAACCCTCAGTGCCTATCAACTTAATCAGTTCCTTGACATAGTCGAATGATGCCGAATTCGAAGGACAAGAAGTAGCGAAAGCATTGAAGTTCAGAGATCAAATCTAGAACATTTAGAAGCAAGAATAGGAGATGTTGCAATGAGCTAATGAAAAATCTAATTCCCAACATGAAAAGAATCATATTCCTCTTCCATTCCAAATTGGGGATCACGTCTAGTTACATCTAAAGAAGGAGCGCTTCATTGGTCCATATAGAAAGATGAAACCTCTGTGATATGGTCCATACAGTATCCTTAAACATATTGGAGAAAATGATTTTCAACTCGACATTCTTGCGTGCCTTGGCCTACATCTGGTTTTCAATGTAGATCTACATTGACCATACCATGTACCATTGTTGGAATGAAATCACTTGCATACAATAGAACCCGAACAAATCCATCCAGATGTTCAGGAACCTCTTCTTTGCAACACCGTGGTGGGATGATGCATACGCCATACAAGGACGAACTCCATTCCGTTGTTTCAAGTGGCTAAAGCTGGAAAACTCCTCGTGCAAGGAAAATGGTACTCTACTACTGAAGTAGCCAACAACTTTCCTCACTTGAACGAATACCAATGGAGACCATTGTTTCTTAAGGAAGGAGGAATAATCTAACCAGAAGTTGGCAGGTTGTCAAGCTTCAACAAAGTCTAGCACCTCGATAGCTTCAACCACTCTGACTGCTTCTACAGGTTCACCTTGATAGGTTCGCCTTGACATGTTATCTTTGACAGGTTCACCTCAATAGGTCCTCCTCGACATACAACATACCAACATGACTTGTCAATATCGATGATTGTCGAACATCGACATAATTCCTCTGTCTTCCAGTCATCTACAATGGTTGAACTTCTAAACCGTTATAACTTCTTTTGTAACTGAACGTAATGGGTAGTCACCCAAGCATCTTAGCATCCTATATAAGCATGTATACTAATGTAATATACAACATTCTGATTCCTCCATCTTTCATGGCGAAGAAGTAATAAATTGGTTCGAATTCTTGCATATTGTCTGTGCACATACTTCTTGTCGACCTAGTGTATTTCCTTCTTTGCTGGCTCTTATTATATGCTTCTTTCATAACAGAGCTCAACTCATCCAGTCTATTTTTTTCCCCAGCATGCACCTGGGCATGGCTTGGATTAGAATTTCTCCATGGAAAATATATCAAAGGAAATTTGTTGAAATGGATAAGGAATCCTGTGAAAACTACTAGGAATTCATCAAACTTCTATCCCATATTTATTAATGCATTAGAGGAAATTTCAACTCAAAATGGGCCTTTTAAATTTGATTCAAATTCCATGTCATCATGTGTTAGCCAATGAAATTGCTTTAAATTTGAAATACCGTATAGGTCTTAAACACTTTTTTAATATAAATTTGGGGATAGGTATCATAAAAAAAACTACTTTTTTTGTTTGTATTTTTGACATATCTCCCCGTGTTTTTACTCAAATTTCGATTGGGAGAGCTCGTTGGATGTGGAATTAAATTTTGTATCCAACAAGTACCCACTCGACATACTTTTGACGGATCCTGCTACCCAAAAAACAAGAAATACCTGAAAAAATGTGATGATGACATCATCATCACATTTTTTCAGGTATTTCTTGTTTTTTGGGTAGAGGGGTACGTCAAAAGTATGTCAAGTGGGTAATTTTTGGATGTGGAATTTAATTCCACATCCAACAAGCTCTCCCGATCGAAATTTGAGTAAAAACATGGGGATATATGTCAAAAATACAAACAAAAAAGTAGTTTTTTTCTTTTCTTCCTCCAAAATTAATAAATATTATTTTATTGTTTTAACTATTATTTTATTAATTCTTTTTAGGAGGCCCATTTTGAGTTGAAATTTCCTCTAATGGGCTACCCATGGTTAGGTATAGGTTTAACTTGGATGGTATATGTGGTATAAAATGTGTTGGTAGGAATTGATCCTATTATTGGAATGGAAAAAAATTATCAGTTATCTTCTTTCTTGTTGGAATATCTTGCAGAATTGGGTTTTTTCACTTTAGCACATATTAAGACCAAGTCCGTTCTTCATATTGTTATTGGCTTCCTGCTTCAGATATTAGGTTGGAGAGTTTTTGAGTTGTGGAATGGGAAAATTATATTTTACATTTGAATTCTATAATAATTAGAATGAATACTGGAGAAGATACACTCAATCGATCCTTTAATGTTTCTATAGGTAGTATTTCGGCTAGTACTACATATAAACTCATTGCTCAAGAACATACCTTTAATGTTGCAATATGGTGGTACAAAATGTTGTGGAGATGGCGTATTCCAATGAAAATTAAATGCATTTTATGTTTCACCTTTGAGAAATGTCTAAAGACTTGGGATAATGTTACTCGTAGAGGTTGGATAAGGCCAAATATTATGTACTTTATGCAAGGAAGAAATGGAATATGTTGAACATATTTGTTAATTGTTTGTTTACTAAACTTGTTTGAAATTCTATTTTCTCTTCCCTTAATATTTCTTAGTCCTAGGGGATGCAATATTTCAAACAAAATTTCTTCCTTTGGTTTAATAGTTGTACTGAGCACTATACTTTACGTGCTTTCATTTCCAGGGGCTTATGGAATGCCATAAATTCTATACTTTTTGAAGATAAGAAACTTAACATTGAAGATGTTTATGTGTTGACTATAAGTTTGTACAAAGAATATTTTCTAGCATAGGAAAATATTTTCAAAGTTAGACATTTAGTGTGTTTTTCATTATCTCAGGAAGCTATAGGCCCTTTTCAATGGAGTTGTGCAGGGTGGTATGTGTGCTGATGGAGTTCTCCTTAGGATTAATATTGATAACGTTTTCAATTTCAAGCTGAACTATGGACTTGGTTTTAACACTAAGGAAGACTTATTGGCATTATGGTTCTTATGCAGAGTCACTGCTTCAACTATTATGATTGATTACTTAAATGTCTATGGGAATTCTATGGTGATTGTTAAGTGGGATAATGATCATCAAAATTTATAGGTGGTTTTTCTCCATAATTGATGTTGGAGAACCAAAGAGATCGTGTATTCTTTTGATACCATCAGCATTACACATATTTATCGTGAACTTAATCTTGAAGCTGATACTTTGTCAAAAGAGGCATTGAAAAGGGAAGAGGCATTTATATGATATGAAGAGTTTGTTGAGAACTCCCTGGACAATAGAGGGTCTATTAATTTCTTTTTGATGTAACTTGGAGGTTTAGTCCATAGACGCTTAACTTCTCATGATGTTTTTCTGTATATGTCTATCATATGACTTGTTATTGATGTCATCATGTGAAATTTGTCTGATGGCATCTCGTGTTAGATGTTTTGGTGCCCATTTGTTGTCTATTTTGGATGATCAACTCTTTTTTGACTAATAAGTCCGGTGATGTAATTTTTTATTCATAATGAATAGCAAGAATACACTTTTTTTTTTTTGAAAATTTTTATAGTTTAATATTTTTAAAATTAAAATAATATTAATATAAATTACACATTAAAGTTTGAATTGTGAAATGGTAAATTATTATATTATTTACTACATTACAATAATAAATTATAAGACAAATTTTGAATGATGAAATAGTAAATTATTATTATATTATGTACTGCATTACAAGTCAATAAATAATATTTCATTTTTTTTAAGTAACAATATAAGTAATTCAATTATATAACCATTATGATTAGCCCTCCCTTATCCAAGCTATATGGTATCATTTTAGAGAAGAGAATCAACGTATGGATTTAAAGTGAAGGTATGTGGGCTAAAGGCTAGGAAATATTTAAAATACAACACTCAACCAAAAACCACCTTATTAGGCTTAGGATAATTACAGAGGATTGTCGTAATATTAAGTGCAATCTCTTTTGGTACTTTGTGATTTTAGGAAAGCTTTTGATATAGTGCCTAGAAATAACTTGTGGAATAGATTAGAAGAGCTAAATATTCCTATAGAGTTGAGAGAAACAACAATAAGGTTGTATGAGAAATTCTTTGCCAAGTTTAAGAGCACTAAGGGATGGTAGAAAGTTATTAATTGTTAATGGAGTCAAACAAGGATCCCCTCTCTCCTACCCATTTTGGCATTTACATTGATATGATAGAAAGTTGTTTAGAAGAAGCAGGTTGCACCAGAATGACCTTAGCTAGAATAATTGTTATCCTTCTTCTCTATGTTGATGATATTGTTCTTATGGCAAGGTGCCCTGCTGACCTTAATAAACAATTAAGGATTTTTTGGGATTTATATGGAACAAATTGTGTGAAATACTTGCACTCTACATACATTTCAAAATTCATAGTTGAGTCCATCCTTAGGAGGAAAATAATTTAATTGGATCAATGGATAAAGTCTTTGTATAAATATCCACTGCTTAATATTTTTAGATAGAAACTTTAATTTTAATCTTGGTTGGAGAAAATTCATGCTAGCAAACTTAATATGATGGGGTCATTGACAATAGAGTTTTCTCTTGTAATGTATAGAGTCCTTGACTTTGAGACAAGGAAAAATTAGTTTCCAGAATTTGCTCAAGATTAATCCATCATCCCTATTGAAGTTTTGAGGGTGATTCTCAATCTCCATTGTTTCATGAATTTTTCTCCCATTTTAATGATCTTCTATGGTAATCACCTTTGTATCTTGGATGCATATATGATGGTTAAATTTTTTACAATTCTCAACAACAGTTGATTTATTCATTCTTGTGTGATTGATATCTGTGCAATGCTCCTTTATCTTGGTCAATATTAAGAAATGTGTCTCACCTATATATATGATTCTCCACTTTTATGATTCTAGCACTTGGATCTTTATCTAACTTTTTGTAGCTTCCACAATTGGAGAGACATTCATGCATTTTTTCCTCGTACTCCTCCATGTCCATTAAGGTGTCTCATATATTTATGCTATAACATGGGTATGTCTGTTAACATTGAAATAAAATCTTGGATGAAGTTTCCTCTTACAAATATCTTGGAATTGATATCCATCAAAAGCTTAATTGGACCTATAACATTGAGAAAATGATTAAAAAAGGGTGGAAATCTTATTGTGGCATAGAAAACATTTGTAAATCAACAAATCTGGTGATGTGGGATAAAAATAAGTTCATTTTTGAAACTCTCACCACTACCATTATCTTGTACGGTTGTGAATTTTGGGGTTGTAGCATCTCTTGAGAATCTTAGAGAAAGATTGATAAAAATTAAATAAAATTGTCACGTATAACCTGCAAATTAAGAGAAATACACCCTATCCTATTCTCCTTGTAGAAGTAGGTCTTCCCTCCATTGAAAGCATCACTATTATTAGGTACATGATGTACAATAATAAGATAAATAACATGGAAGACCAAAGACTCCCTAAAATTTATTTAAATTATATTGAATACCATCTCTGGCTCAAGATATAATGGCATAAGAATGACATGACTTAGTTGAATAATTGGGGGATTGATAAAAATTCCACTTTGCAAAATATCGACAACCTCAAAAATACTATCACTTCTAAATTCAAAGTGAGAATGTGGGAAAATAAATATTTAGAGGTTAAAATAAAATTAAGATATTATAAGCAAGTCATTAATCCTAATATGGAAGATCAAAAGTGTCTCTCTTTCTTAACCAATTAAAAAAAGATGATTAATATAGCTCAGATAAGAACAGACTCCCATTAGCTTCATAGTGAAAAAGGGCATTGGACAATTCCTAAAACACCTTGGGAGGAAAGGATTTTCCATATCTATGAGTCTATGAGCATTGAGGACAAATCTCACTTTATTTTAGAGTTCCCTACATACACCCACATTCGATCATAGTATCCTAATATTTGCTACAATTCTAGCCTCCATGACCTTCTAACTTGTCAAAACTATGGTCACCTTGGTACACTTCTTTATAAGATTTTTAATCATAGGAATCAAATTTTACAGAACTCCAAATAATTCCTTTTATCTTTTCTTAAGGTGTGATAGACCAAATAGGCTTAAAGTGAACAACTGTGACATTTTAAGGGAATATTTTTTTATCTTTGGATAGGATATGGATTTAACTATGGAATCTAATGAAGTGTGGGGTTTCTCTTGGAAGTTTATTTTAGGAATTTATTCTTGGAGGATGATTTGGTGGATGTTCTTCCTCACCCATTGGATCCAACTTGGAGGAATTTTTGAGCTGGGATATTTGGGGTATCTAAAAGATTGGATCATTTCCTCATATCATATCCTTTGTCTAAATCGATTTATAGATTCCGTTCTTGGAACTTGATCTCTAGGATCATTGATAACCTTCATGTATGCTTAGAAATTGACGTAGAGTCTTTTTCCTATCACTATCCTTCAAAGTTCAACCATGTGTGGCTTCATGATAAATGCTTCCTTTATTTGGTTAAGGATTATTGGTATTCCAATCTCGTGTCTAATGATTGATCTATTATAGATAACCCATTCTCTAAGCTCAAGGGTTTAAAAGGGGTGGTATATAATCAGGAAAATCATAAGAAATATGCCCTTACATAAGATATGTCAGATGTGGAAGGTGAGATTGAAGGCCTATTTTCCAAATTGTATGGGTTTTTTTCTCTCAAGGAAAAATGCAAACTACTAGAACTGGAAAACAAGAAAAATAAAATCCTTCTAGTTCAAGAGAAGACTTGGAGACTTAAAATCCCAGCCATTTGGCCCAAGAAAGGTGATGCAAATACTAAATTATTTCATAAGTATGCTAGTTTCAGGAAGAATTTTAACTCTATATGGGATATTAGGGATCCAAATGGAAATGTGTACAATACCTAAAAAGACTTAGAAAGGTATATTGTTTTTTAATTTTATTCCTTGTTCAAGGACCCTAAGTCTTCGGGCATCTCTTCACAAATAAAGGTGATAAACCATTGCATGGAATTCTTTTAGGAAGAGGAAGGGTATCATATAGGTAGAGAGGTCTCCTTAAAGGAGTTGAAGGGCACTTTGAAAAAGCTTCCCAAGGATAAAATTCCTTGCCCAGATGGGAGGACTGTGGAGTTTTTAACTACTTTCTTTGATTTGATGGGTCCATAACTTCTTTAGGTGGTGGGGGCTTCTAAGGTGAAATGGGTTGTTTCTTGATCTCTCAATGCCACCTTTATTTATCCACTCAGTAGTTGGCATGTTGTCGAACTTTGACAAAGTTTAGCACTTCGACTACTTCGACTACTTCAACTGCTTCAATAGATTCAGTATCGGCTTCGACAAGTTTGAACCTCGATACAATTGACTTCGACAACCTCAATAGGTTTCACGCTTGACATACAACATCTCTACATGCATTGTCGACACTGATGACTGTCAAACATCGACATAGTGTCTCTTTATCTTCTAGTCATCTATGATGGTTGAAGTTTCGAATCGTTATAACTTCTTTTGTAAGTAAATGTAACGGGTATTCACCCAAGTGTCTCAACATTCTACATAAACATTTACACTATTTGTTGTAATCTCACAGATCACATAGGGTTACGAATAATACACATTAATACAGACATACATAATAGAGACAAGAGACAAGAACAAGTAAGTAGAATAACAGATTATATTGTAGTGAAAGGGTCCATACAATATAGAGAACTGAACTGAGTTCTCATCTGGCTCAACAGCCTAATATATATGATCTACAAATAGTTACAAATAACTACCTGTCGGTTCACTCAACTGACATGACCTTAGGTGGCTGACCTAATCTCTCATTAGTTGGCTGACCGACTTAGTCAGCTATTGTCCAAGTCAACATACCGACTTGCTCCTCCAACATCTCCCCCATGAACAAAATGTTTCTTTGTCCCAAAGAATAGGGAGGTACCAAAATTTCTTTGTTTATATAAGTAGTTATTCTTGTGCTTGATATTCATGGGCTGTGAAGTCTGATGGCTGGTCTTTTCTGTACGCAGACTTCGACAATTGATTTAGCTATCACTACCAGCTGATGTTGAAAATATGACCAACTCTGTAATATTTTCTGTATGTTGATGGTTAGTGTGGTCAAGCTTGATAATATCAAATTTTTCTCTTGAATGGGAAATTATGCTATTTTCTCCATGTTGTGACCCATAAACTGGTCCTTTTCCTTTGCTGTCTCCAGAAATCGTCTCATATGTGGGTAGATGATGTCTACTTTTTCTGGGTTTGGAATGGCTTGTTGTACCCACTGATGTGCTTCTCACTTGAGCTTCTGTAGTTTGGCTGTTTCCAGCACTATTTGATCTTCAATTGTGCTTTTGAGTGCTGTGATAGTGCTTTTCCTTTTCTCGAGCGCTTGGATCTCCTGTTGGGTCTACCTAGCTTGCTGATAGACTCACCCATAGTAAGTAGGCCAGTCTTGTAGTACTTCTTCTGTAATGATAGACTCCTCCATGTGATCTTGCAACACCTTGTATGCTTCTAAAAAGGCTGTGTGTTGCTCCATCAATAGTCGAACGATTTCTTCTTTCTGCTCCTCTTTTGTGTCTTGAATTTGTGCCTGCAGCGTCGACACCATGGTATCAAATAGATGATAAGCCTTTTCTAGCGGCTTGTCCGTGTCAACCTCTATCAGACCTAGTATCACAGACTGGACCAGGTTTCTGCATTCGTTAAGGAACTCAACTTGTTCTTTTTCCTTGTTGTCTAGCTCCTCACGTCTGTGCTGGTTCCTTGTCTTTGCTTCATCTGCTAGTGTTTCCAGGAGTTGTCATAGCTCTGCATCTTTCAACTTGGTTGCAACGATCGCAGTGGTTGACCCAAGTTGACTAATGTGGACCATTGTTGTTTGTCCATGATGGTCCTTCTTCTTTTTCTCCTTCCTTTTTTGTGTTTCTGTGTTTCTGCTTGTTTCGGTCCTTGTGTACCTGCAAGAGTCAGGTCTGGATTGTTTGTTTGATGGGAAGCAGTGATTGATGGTATTTCTATTTGAGTCAGTTGGATGACTGCTGCATCTGGTTGTGCCTCTGGTTGGTTGGATATAGGGGGTCCAGAAGTGGATGTGGTTGGTGCAGCTAGTTGCGGTGGATGTGGTTCTGGTGCAGCTGGTTGAATTAGAGGTTCTGAGTCGGGGGGTGGTGGTGATGGTGTTGGTGAATGGTCGGGTGTGATTGGATTGGTGGAAGTGTGGTCAAGTGATGGATTGTGGATCTGAGGGGGTGAGTCCATGTCAGAGAATAGTTGGTCGATTTCTTGACTTATGTCCTACATATTTTCTCCTTCCTCATCATCGGTTGGTTCAGAAGCTGGTAGGTGGGGTTCGAGTTCAGTCGAAATGATAGATGTGGTCCAACTTGTGACAACTTTAGCTTCTTTGTCGAGGTTCCTTTGGAACGTTAAGCTTATTATTTCCACAGTATTGGGACTCTAGAGTACTTGGCTAGGTTGGGAAATGGGTAGTCGAGATCCATCGACATCGAGCAAAGGTGCTTTGGTAGAGAGCTTTTGCACCATGGTGAATATCTTAGGTAGTTTTTCAATGTATGCCTAGAGGTCTCTGTCATGGTCAAACTTTTCCTTCACAGCCCCCGACATAGCATTCTTACATAAGTCGAGTGGGCTTACTGAAAGCTATTCTGGTATTAGCTCTTTTGTTATTTTTGTCGGAGACGGAGGTGGGGGTGTAGACACGAGATCCATAACATTTTAGGCGGTTGAAGTGTGTGTGCTCTTCTCCTTCTTTGGTCGGCCTTGCTGTGCCCCTACCTCGACAAATTTCTGAAATTGGGGTTCCACCAGCACTTTGTTTACTGCGGTATCTTCTATTATGTCGAGGGCCATAGCTGCCAGTTCCTCCTCATATTTTGAGGACTCTGTAATGATAAGCTTGTGCTTACCTTTCCCTTGTTGTTGTTGCTATGTTTTCTTCCTTTTTCTTGAGGCTGCTATCTCCTTTGACAATTTGGTTATATTCTCTTTGGTGACAGCATACTCTCGATTTTCAGTTTCTATCTCTCCCCTTAGCTCTTAAGTCGAGATGAAATTTTCTTCAGCTGGATTGGTTACCTGCTGTTCTACGTGTGTCTCTTTCCTTTGTGCTATCGGAGGCTTGATTATGATTTGCACTCGACTAGTGCCTTTGACTGGTGTCTCCTCTAACACAAAGGTACTGATGTATAGGTTAAGCTCATAATCCTCCTCCTTCTCCTGGTCTATCAGTGGTTCCTCTATCGAGACGTCTATTTCCTTTTCCTTTGCTGGTATTGGTACTTTTGTTCCCACCTATCAAGATAGCTCCCGAAATATCTCGTCAACTGTCGGATAGTAGTCGAGGGTCTTTGCATTTGTTTTGGAGCCCTGCATGTACCACACTGTGGTATGGTCGAGTTCTAGCTATATGTGGGCCTTTTTCAGTAGACTTCTTCAGATGTTCTGAGGCACCCTCCATCTGGTTGTGCAGACTTTTAGCTGCTGGAGCCAATTTTCCAACAGTACTTTCCCATTTGAAAGTTCCTTCATTGTTCCACTCTAGGTGAATGGTTTGAACCTCCACATATGAAATCTTTTAGGCTCTTGAAATTGCTTGTCCCCGACAGGGCACAAAGAGTACATTACTTTCCATAAGATAAGGGACGGGAACCTGATAATTCCTCTCGTCTCCTGGAATTTTTCACATATGTTTTTGATCATGTCGGCGACATACTCAGCCCATCTATATACCTTTCCGTTGCTTGCAATGGTGTCTACTTCCTCCAACATATCCAGTTTGAGGTCGCTTCCATGACCTGCCATTGTGAGTGTCGTGGCTATGATCTTGGCCACAATCTATAGTGTTTGAGCTATTATGTGGCTAATCATCAATCCTTTCAAGTTTTTTCCTGATGTTGACCCTGTTAGTTCTTTGACCAGTCCTTCTTTTATACCGACTGGTACTGGGTATCCTTTGTTTGATAGACCTGTCAGTTTGTAAATAACTTCCCCAGAGATGTCGACTAGTCGATTGAAATAAAATCGGTCGTTGTGGTACCGACTTATGATAAAATTTACTGTTGTTTCTTTTGTGCCTCTGAAACTGGCCATGAGCAGCGCATTGACATAATTTACAATGGAACTGTGTTTTATTTTCTCTGTAGCTGGGGTAGGCTTCTTATTGACGTAAGCCCACTCTTTTATCTTGGCCCATAGTTTTTCCCATGAGCCCTCCTGCACCTTAGAATTCTTGATGTTCTTTAGTTTTCTTACTAATGGTGTCTTCGTAGTCTCTAGTTCCTTGGTTTTGGATAAGGCTCTAGTCTGTTTTGGTGCCATCTTGTTGGTCTGGGGGTCAATTTTACTACATTGCTCTTTGTTTTCAGTCATCTGGTTGTTCTGATGCTCTCTCTGTCAGAATTGCGGTGAATGATCCTTTGGCAGTTCAATATTTATAGTTGATGCATTGGATGTTTTTGTCGATGAGTGTATTAATGGCAGACATGATGGTCCAGCGAGAACACTTGAGTGTGCATTAATGGTGATTGGGTTTTGGCACTCGAAGTCATGAATGTGTGATGGGACTATCGAGGTCATCGGTCTATGTCAGTTATGAAAATGGTCGATGGTGTTATATTGATGGGCATGATGTCGGTGGTCGAAGTGGTGATTCCCTGTCATTCTTTTGTGCGTGTATCAGTACTATTTTTCTTTTTGGATTTTTTTAGATTTTTATAGCTTTTCTTTAACCGTTATGGTGTTTTTTTTTAAAGATGGATTTGTTTTAGTTTTTGTAGCGTTTTAGTTGGGCCCCATTAACGAGTTTCCGAAATACTATGCCTTGTAATGTCCTTAGTCGGACTGATCCATTGGTATTTATCTCTTCGACAATATAGGGTCCCATCCATTATGTATGTAGCTTTTTAGGTTTTACTTTCACCCGACTATTGCATAATAAGGTAAGGTCTCCTATCGACATATTTTTTCTTTTGATGTTTCTATCGTGCCATGCCTTTTGTTGTTGTTTCTAGATTTCTTGATGTTGGATCATGAGTAGTCAATGTTCTTCAAGTATACTTAGTTGCAATAGTCGGTCCTTTCTTCCTTGTTCAACATCGACATGTAAAATTTCTTCGATAGTAGGTGTCTGTTGTCGAAAGTGTAGAGGAACTACTGCTTCCTGTCCATAAACTAGTCAGAACGGTGTTTGGTTGGTTGAACTCTTGTATGACGTTTTGTATGCCCATAGTACTGTAGGTATCTTTTCATCACAGTCGTCTTTATCAGTATTACATATTTTTGTTAATCCTTTTGTTAATGTTTTGTTAAATGCTTCAATTGCTCCATTCGACTGAGGATGGTATGTTGTACTCCGACGGTGATCAATTTGGAACTGGTATGTTAGTGTTTAAATAGTTTTTTTTATGAAGTGTGTTCCCTAGTCACTGATTAGGGTTAATGGACATCCAAATCTGGTAATGATATTCTCATAGATAAACTTAGTAGCTATCTCACTGGAACATGTGTCAACTGGTTCTTCCTCTGCCCATTTGGTTATGTATTCGACTGCAGTTATTATGTACCTTGCACCTGTTCTTTTTGCTGGTATAGGAAATGGTCCTATCAAATCGATGGCCCAAATTTTGAATGTAAAACTTGGGTTTACTAATATTAGGGGCATTTCTGTACTAGGCAGGGGTTGACCCAACCGTTGGCATCTGTCACATTGGCTTACAAATTTTTTGCAATCTTTGTGGAGTGTCGGCCACCACAACCTTGATTGTTGGATTTTCTTTGTAGTTGTGTCTACTTGGAAGTGTCCTCCAGCAAGTCCGTAATGTGCTTCATGCATGATATTATTTCTTTCATGTTCCAGTACGCACCTTTTGAGAATGTCATCTAACCCCATTTTATATAGGAATCCATTTATGAAACTATATGGTGCAGCGTTCATGGCTAAGATTTGTTTCTTCTTCATACTCATGCCTTCTGGTGCTTGTCCATCTTCTAAAAACTGAGCTATTTACTCTAACTCTGCTAGGACTACGTCTATTCAAAATAAATGTGCATCCGGTAAGTTGTCTTCGACTCCTGTCGGTTCCTCCCCTGTGTCGATTTGGGATAAGTGGTTGGGACTGACATTTAGCTTACCCGATCTGACAACGACTTCGAATTCAAATTCTTGGAATAGAAGTAGCCATCAACAAATTCTTCCATGGTGTAGAGGCTTATTTACGAGGTATTTTAGTGCTTGATGGTCATTGTAAAAGATAAATGGATTAGCTAGTAGATAGTGTCGATATTTTTATAGTGCGAATACCATTCCTAATGCTTCTCTTTCGGTTGTCGAATAGTTTCTTTCAGCTTTGTTTAGTTTTCTACTACTGTAAACTATAGGATAGTCCATTCCATCATCTCCTGGCTGAGTTAGGATTGCTCCTATTGCTAGGCCTGATGCGTTGATGTGAACATGGAATTTGATTGACTAGTTTGGAAACCTTAGGATAGGTGCTTCAACTAGATTTCTTTTTAGTTTTTCAAATGATATGTCGCACTACTCTGTCCAATTAAATTCCTGATAATCTCTTAGCAATTCTTCCAATGGGTACGTCATGTCTGAATAATGTCTTATGAATTTTCTATAGTATCCTATATGACCAAGTAGTACCCTGACTTGTTTCGGATTCATCGGGGGTTTTAAGTCTAGGATGATTTTTATTTTTGCGAAGTTGACTTTAATACCTTCTTTATAGATGATATGCCCTAATAGTATTCCTATAGGAGTTAAAAATATGCACTTCTTGATGTTTAGTGATAGTTGGATCTGTCGACATCGTTCCAACATAAGTCTTAGCCATTTACAATGGTCCTTTAGTGTAGAGTATATTGTCTAATCATCAAAATATACTGCCATTGTTTTGTAAATGTACTCCTGAAATGTTTTAACCATAATCCTTGAAAAGACTGCAGGTGCATTTTTAAGTCCAAAAGGCATAACCCTGTAAGAAAATGAGCCAAATTCACATACAAATGTTGTCTTTTTCTGATCTTCTTTGGCTATTGGTACTTGATTATAACCTGAGAATCCATCTGTAAACGAATAGCATTCATGCCCTACTACCTCATTTAAGATTTCATCTACATAAGGAGTTGGAAATGGGTCTGTTAATGTAACTATATTGAGTTCTCTGAAGTCAACATAGATCCTTAGCTTGGTTGGATCATGTTTCTTTGGTTGACCCACCATTCGACTTGCCCATTCTGATTGGTCAATAGGGTAGATAATTCCTGCTGCAAGCATGTTATCAATATCTTTCTTGACTGTCTCTTTGTATTTGTGAGATAGTTTATATGGTCATTTCTTGACAGGTCAAACATCAATTTTTATGTTGATCTTCATTTTGCCCATTTCATGTACTAGAACTTTAAGATCCTTGTAGTCTCTAGCAAATACATCCTGAAATTCTTTATGTAGGTTTGTGATCTCTGTTGTTTGTGCTTCAGACCAGTAGTCTCCAATTTTTGCTATTTTTGGTCGATCGTCATTTGATATGTCGACTTATCTAGTTTTAATTTTAGCATCTAGCCATTTCGGTGCTTTAGCTTCATTGATTGGTTGACTTCCTTCCTTAAAATGTGAGAATGTGGCAAGGAAGTCTGCTGTAGTCATTCGGTTGTTATCCTCCTTGTCGGTGGTTTCAACTTTGAGTACTGCGCGAATAGGTTTGGTCATTTCGACATGATTTTATTTCCATCTAAAACTTTTCCCTTCTAACTTTTCATTTTCCAGCTGTAGTCTTGTTGACTGTGGTATTGTCCCAGTTTGTATATTGTTACAGTTGATTGTTGGTCAGTTCTCCCTTAGGGTTTTGTTTTATGTTGGTTGTACAAATGCTTTGATTTGTTTTGCAGTTTCGACCAAATTCTCATTTTGGGGTTCAAAGTTGAAATCTTTGATAAATTTTCTTTAAGTTCATGCCATAGAAATGTTTCACCCTGAGCTTCTTCCATCTTGTACCATTTTTTCGGTAAGCCAATGAATGTTGATGGAAATAAGTGTGGCCATGTATGTTCATCCTTATATCCCAGTGTTCTCCATTCTTTTTCACATATCTTTATATGGTTTTTTAGATTCTGTCCTTGGGTAAATATAGGTATCTGAGCCTGGTTGGTTAACTTATTTCCTCCTAACCTTTCTACAAAATAAGTCGAAGCTATTGTCCATGTCTGTAGTCTTGACTGATGGGTATCCCACCATCTAGCAGCTTGTCCTGTAAAAGTTTCTACTAAACTTTGTAGTCTGCCATGTTCACCGATGTTCCTAGATACTTGCTTTACATGCATAATTGGTGATTCTCTTTCTTTATACCTTGGGATTTTTGTGGTATTTATATTTGTTGGTTGCAATGTAGGATATTCCCTATTTTTTTTTTTCAAATATTTTTGGGATGCTGGACACCACAAAGCATTGTTTGACTGATTTATTTTGTACTTTTTGAATATTCCAGCATCCTCTTGCTTTTGTTTCATAGTTTTCAACCTCCCAATCATATAGTTCTACATCTGAATTGCATCCTACTGAGTCTTGGTTTCCTAAGTAAAGTTCACCATATGTATTAGGTTATGTGTAATATTCATTATTCTGTATTTTATATAGTTGTCGGATGTCAACTTCTTCATCAATTAGTTTTGTCCAAGGTTATCCTTGGGATGGTTGAATAGGTACTATGAATTTTTGTCCATTCCCCTTTAATTTGATTATTTCTTTGTCCAAGGATATCAAGACTTTCATTTTTCTCCCCTAAGGTCGACCTACTAATGCTGGGAAGGAACTGGATCCTTCCTTAGGGTCAATAATTTTGAAGTCGACTTTAGTCAATATGCCTTTTATCGTTGTGTCGACATTTTTCAAGACTCCAATAGGTTCAATTAGGCCTTGGTCTACCAGTTTCAGGTATATTCCTGATTCATATAATCGAGGTCTACCTAACTGTTCCCATGTGTCTCGAGTCATAATATTTACCTGTGATCCGAAATCGAGTACAACTTGTCGGAACCAATGTTGTAATCTCACAGATCACATAGGGTTACCAATAATACACATTAATATAGACATACATAATATAGACAAGAGACAAGAACAAGTAAGTAGAATAACAGATTATATTATAGTGAAAGGGTCCATACAATATAGAGAACTGAACCGAGTTCTCATCTAGCTCAACAGCCTAATATATATGATTTACAAATAATTACAAATAACTACCTGTCAGTTCACTCAATCGACACGACCTTAGGTGGCTAACCTAATCTCTCATTGGTCGGATGACCGACTTAGTCAGCTAATTGACTAAGTCATCTATCGTCCAAGTCGGCATACCAACTTGCTCCTCCAACACTATTCTATCTATCAATCAATTAATCAATAGAAATTGTTTTGAATTCTTGCATATTGTCTGTGTGCATACTTTCTATCTACATAGTGTGTTTCCTGCTTTACTTATTCTTTTAAGCTTCCGTCATAACAGTTCTCGACTCATTTAGTCAAACTGTTGTTGCCATCGTGCACCTAGGCACAATATGGATCATTGGTATTAGAGCTTCATCTTGTTTAGAGCCTAAGTTACCTAAGCACTTCCATTGAAGTTATTTAACTTATGCATGTTCAAACACACTCACAAACTCTGCAACATAAACAGACACTATCTTCGACTTCAGAAAAGATGGCCGAAGAAGTAGAAAATAGACATCCAACTAAGGAGGTAGATAAACTAATTGAAAAAGCACTGGATTGTCATTGAACCAAAATGTTCACCCAGTTTAGTGAGTTTCTATTGTGATTCTCTTTGACATCCGCAAAATCCTCGACGAGACTCCACTTTGATAAAATTAGTCCCTTCAAAGTGAAAATGAATATGGACATACTAAATCTTGAAGGAAAGATTAACATGGAATACGTCGACAATTGGGTTCAACAATTGGAATCTTACTACTCTGTGAATCAACTTTCTGAAACAAGAAATATCACTATTGCATCCTTGAAGATGCCAAAATTTGTACATTGATGGTGGGAAAATTTATCGACAAATATGGAAAAAGAAGGCGACCCCATAGACACATAGGTAAAATTTGTCAAGTACGTCTGAAAGGATTTCTACCCGCAAAAGTATCTTGAACATCAATATAAGAAGTGGAATCAACTAAGGCGGTGGAAATACCAGTATATGCATATTTACACATACGAATTCTATCGACTCATGGCTAGACTTGTTATCCAAGAAGAAGAAAAATTGCTTGTCCTGAAGTACATCGGTAGGTTATCCCCATCCATTCAACAAGAGATGGAGTTTCTGATTAACAGTACTCTTACGGATGCATTTCATTACAACAACAAGCTTGAAGCTAAACAAAGAGGAAAATCATGTTTCGTGAACAAGCCAATAGGCTAAACATCCTACAAGAAGTCGTCAGCCGACTCCAATAAGTCAAATCACTCTTCTTAGCCGACCCGACCAAAGCCTTATTATCATAAGAAGAATTTTCATAAAGACAATAAGGATCGCAACAAACAAGATCCTACTGGGAAATGGTGTGATTATCACAATTCATCCTGGCATGATACATCAGAATGTAAAGCTCGGAAGAAATTTTTGGAAAAATTTTTGACCTCTGACTTATCCGACAAAGACCTGGTAGAATCTGACCCAGAACCATCGACCCTCTTAGCTTCGACATCAACCACTCTGATAGCCTTGATTGTCGTTGATGAGCAGGAATGAGAATGTATTTTCCATACACATATATGGGTTCAAAAAAATACATTACATCTTATTGTAGATAATGGTAGACATAAGAAATTTGTTTCTAAATATGTTGTGAAGAAATTATGTCTTGTCACCACTCCAAATCCTCAACCTTACAATATCGATTGGATGAAGGATGGAAATGAACTAAGGATTACTCGCCAATGCAGACTCACCTACTTTATCAATACTTTTGAATATGAAGTACTTTGTGTCGTGGCTCCACCTTTCGTAGTCAAAACCTGGTTCAAAAAACCTTACCTATTGGATCGACATGGTACATATCATTCATGACCACAAAAGGTGATTGTCAAAATTTGGAATCAATGGTACGACATACCAGAGTGAAAACCCACATCTATAGTTGTTAAGATATCCTCCAAACAAACAAAGAAGCTTATCAACCATGTTCCGAAGCTCACATTGATTATCATAAAGCCTCAGAATTCCAAGGATATTGCAGCAATGAGTTGACTCATCGACCAACACATCTCCCAAAAACAACAACAAATTGACCATATTCTTGTCGAATATCAGATGTATTCCAAAAAATGGAAGGAGTACCTTTGCATTTTCAGGTAAAATATTCCATTGAAATTGTTCATGTTTCTTCATTACCTATCACATCTATTTACAAAAGATCCATTCTCGACAACGAAGATATTTGCAGACAAATCTAGGATTTGATCAACAAAGATCACATCTTCCCTAGGTCCTCTCCTTGTGGAATTCCATTCATCCTAGTTCCAAAGAAGGATGGGACTTGGTGCATGTGCATTGACTATCAGGCTCTCAACAAGATTTCAGTAAAGAGAAGATATCCTCTTCCATGGATAGATGAACTTATTGACAGTAAAAAAGGTGCTAAGTTATTTACAAAGCTTGACCTTAAGTCATGACATCATCAAATTCATATCGAGTCCACTGATGTATGGAAAAATGCTTTCAAGACCAAGGAAGGATTATTTGAATGGTTAGTAATGCCTTTTGGCTTAACCAATGCACCTGCAACCTTCTTGAGATATTTGGATGACCTTCTACGAACCTTTATCGAAAAGCGTGTCATTTTCTATCTTGGTGATATCTTGATTTTTAGTTGATCACAGGAAGAACATGTTAGACATATTCAACAAGTTTTCGACACTGTCTAGCAACATCGACTATATCTAAACATGGATAAATACTCATTTACGATGACCAACATCAAATATTTGGGGTATGTAATTGACTCTGCATGCATTCATGTCGATCATACATATCTACAAATATTGTCCCATTCCTCAAAATATTCATGAACTGAGAATTTTTCTTGGTTTGGTGAATTTCTAGTGATGGTTCATACTTGGATTCATTCACATCGCATGGCCTTTGAATAAGTTGACAAAAGGAAATGGGAAAATTGTCTTTAAATGGACATCGACACAACAACAAGATTTTGAACAATTAAAAAACAAGATTTGTACTGCACCAGTACTTGTGTTAGCTGATTTGCATCATCCCTTTGAGATTGAGATGGACGTATTAGACTATGCCCTTGATGCAGTGATCACTCAATCGGGTCAACCAATTGCGTTTCATTCCAAAACTTTCAATGACACGTTTAGAAAGTATTTGACATATGAAAAAGAATTGTATGCCATTGTACAATATTTTAAGCAATGGAGACACTACATTATTGGCAATGAAACGATCATTCTTACTGATCATAAGCCTTTACAGTTTTCCTCGTCCTAGTCAAAACTATATACAACTCGACAACTCAAGTGAATTAATTACCTACAACAATTTCAATTGGTAATTATATATCAAAAAGGTAAATCCAATGCCGCAACCGATTATCTCATCTGACCACCCATTACTCTACTGTCTACAGTTACGAGTATGTACGGTTATGACACCACTACTTGGCCACAATTATATTTGGTAGACAACCATTTCTCCGTAATTTATTGATAGTTTCAGGCCAAAACATTTTCTACTACCGACTACCTCTTGAAGGATACTTTGCTATACAATCTTGGACATCTTTGTGCACCAACTAGTGAGCATAGACAAAATCTCATTTGGGACACGCACTACAACAAAACTGCAGGAAATTTTGGAGCTGCAAAAACACTTGTTATCCTCCAAAAGTATTTCTACTGGCCTTCACTTAAATATGATTTCAATAAGTAAATTCGATCGTGCATAGTTTATGCCATTATTAAATTGTTGAACCAACTATACGGACTATACACACCCCTGCCAGTTCCTAGTCGACCATGGGAATCTATTTCTATTGACTACTTGATCGGATATCCTACTACCAAACATCAACATGACGCGATCTTAGTAGTAGAAAACAGATTTTACAAAATGTCTATACTCATAGCATGCAAGAAGACTACAACAACAAATCAGACTGCTCAACTAGTCTTCGAACATGTTTGGAAACATTATGGTCTTCTGACGACTATTATTTCTGACATATATGCCATATTTGTCAACAAATTTTGGAAAACTCTCTGGAAATTGCTCGACACGATACTTTCTTTGTCAGCAACTTTCCATCCTCAGACAGACAAATACCCAGAATTTGTAAATTTCTTGGTAGTACAATTGCTCTGCATGTACAACCACAGGCATCATCGAACATGGCATGACAACCTCTCATACATAAAACACAACTACAATCATGCTCAACACAATTCTATGAGCAAGAGTCTAGTCGAGATCTGTTATGGATTTCAACCTTCAATGCCTATCGACTTGATCAGATACTCGACATAGTCGACTGATACTGAATTTGAAGGATGAGAAGTTGAAAAATATTTAAAATTAAGAGATCAAATCTACAACATCCATAAGAAAGCACAGAAAATGTTGCAGTGAGCTAATGAAAAATCTAAGGCTAGACACGACAAGCATCATATTCCTCATTCATTCCAAATTGGGGATCTGATTACATCTAAAGAAGGAGCACTTCACTGGCCCATACAAGAAGTTGAAACATTTACAATATGGTCCATACAATATACTTAAACATATTGGAGAAAATTCTTTTCAACTCGGCATTCTTGCATTCCTTGGTCTACATCCAATATTCAATATAGACTTACTTCGACCATACCATGCACCATTGTTGGAACATAATGACTTACAGACAGAAGAACCAACAAAAATCCATCTAGATGTTCAGGAACCACTTCTTTGTGACACTATTATTGGATGATGTATATTCCATACAAAGACAGACTCCATTCCCTTGTTTCAAGTAGCTAAAGCTGGAAAAATCCATGTGCAAGGAAAATGGTACTCTTCTACTGAAATAACCAACAATTTTCCTCACCTGAACGAACACACAATGGAGACCATTGTTTCTTAAGTAAGGAGGAATGATCCACTCAAGATTTGGCATGTTGTCGAACTTCGATTACTTTGACTACTTCGACTGCTTCAAAAGGTTCAATATTGGGTTCGACAAGTCAAAACCTAGACATAACCAAATTTGACAACCTCGACAGGTTTCGCGCTCGACATACAACATCTCTACATGCATTGTCGACATTGGCGATTGTCTAACATTGAAGAGTGTCTCTCTATATTCCATTCGTCTGTGACGGTTGAACTTTCGAACCATTTATAACTTCTTTTGTAACTGAATGTAAGAGGTAATTACCCAAGCATCTCATCATTCTATATAAACATGTACACTATTTTATCAACCAATCAATCGATTGATCAATCAATAGAAATTGGTTCGAATTCTTGCATATTGTCTGTGTGCATACTTTTTGTATATATAGTGTGTTTCCTTCTTTACTTATTCTTTTAATCTTTCACCATAATAGTGCTCAGCTTATTCAGTAAAACTTTTTTCCCAAACGTGCACCTGAGCATGACCTGGATTCATTATCCACAACTTAATGAATTATGTTATTTGAATTCCACATAATTATAAATAAACTAGAAATTGAAGGAAAATCACTAGAGAAAAATAATACATCCACACAAATAACACATTATATATTGATCCAATTTGGATCAAAAGTCGTTAGAATTGTGCCAAACGCCCATGGTTACAAAGATTTAGTTAGTGATATGTGCCACCTCAATTAATATAGCACCTTGGATAAAGTGATAATCATATTCCGAATCTATAAATATTGTATCATAAGTGATTTGTATATCCCATCTAAAAAAATAAAATATCTTCTTCTTCACCTTGAAAATACTTTACAATTTCATGTTCACATTATTCAATTTTATTTTAAGGTTTAAAATATTGATAAGTTACAAACTTAAGAAAATAACAAACATATACGTTGTCTTTATGCATATTATTCTTAAAATAATCTTTATTTTTACTATTCAAGTACAAAAGTCACTTTTCTTCAATTGAGGAGTCTCTACAACCTTTGATGTAATGATTGATATTATTGTTGAAAATAGTTGTCAATTGATGTCAAAGGAGTACAACAATGAAAAAACTAGTGAACATGATGCAAGAGGTAGAGGATCGATGCAAGAGACAGAGGATCGACAATACAACCCATACGAAGACTCAGCAACCATCCGGTCACCATACAAAGACTCAATAACCATCCGATCAAGGAAATCAATGGTGCAGATTGATTTTGGCGTTTGGGATTTATCCCACATTGGAAACACGATTGAGTTTTTAAGTGCTTATATACACTGGTCTCACTAGACTTATTCAACACATAAAGAAAAGGTAGTGTGGGGGCTCTAGCTTGGACTCCACGATAAGTCTCCAGCTTAGAGTCTGGGATGACCTGTCAGACCCCCTACCTTTTGTAAGGATAGAAAATGTATAGATCAACAACTAAATTTGAATCCACAAAAGGATCAATGTTTAAGATTGAATCCTCATTTGCTCATGGATCAACGGTTAGGATTGCATCCACAAAGAGATCAATGGCTGTAGAGTGATCGAAAATACTATAGTGTAAATACTAATTTGATTGTAAATCAATGGTCATGAGTGAACCCGCAATATCAACGGTCAAGAGAGCATCCAAAAATGATTGACGACGTGGAAGATAAATTGCGGAAGTAACGTTTGATATTTTATGAACCCACAACTCGCAATCTGGAACATCAACGGTCAGGATAGCATCTACAAACGATCGACGGTGTGGAAGAAAAATTGTGGAAAGGGAATTGCGGAAGCAAATTTTGATATTTTATGAACCCGCAATACGAAAACTACAATCCAGAAGATCGATGGTTAGGAAATAATCCACAAGAGATCAACAATGCGGAAAAAATATTGCAAAAAGACGATTGCGGAAGTGTTTTCAAGAAATTTGGAAAAACCGCAATCTGCAATATGCATATGATCTAAGATCGACAATCAAGAAAGAGTCCAAATGAGATCGACGACAAAAAATAAATCTTGTGGAATGAAAATTACATAAGAACTTTTAAGTATTTTTGAAAACCCGCAATCTGCAATCTCCATTAGATCCACGGTCTAGAAAGAGTCTGAAGAAATCAACGCTGCGGAAGGGTTGTTACAGAAAGAAAATTATGGAAAGCTAAGGAAATTATGGAAATATGATTATGGAGGGAAATATATGTGTTAGATCAATAGACAAGAAAGAGTCTGCAATGGATCGATAGCTCAGGATGGTTGAGGAAAGGATCTGTTGTGGAAAGGCAAATTCGGAAGAATTTCCGGTGAAGAATTATCATTGCGGAAAGGCAATTCTGGTAAGATTGCATTGCGGAAAGGTATGAATGATAAAATTAAAAAGAGTTAAAAATTGTTATAATGAAGAATTGAGTCTCCATGAAGAGGCACAATCTAAAGACTTAAAAGGCTCAATGGTGAAGAGATGCATTCACAGAAAATGCGTTAGAGAGTATTTATAGACAGAATGATAAGTGAAAGAAATTGTTTGGGTGATATAGTTTAATACAACTATAATAGTTAAATACCAAAGAAGAACCAAAGACAAAAACCGTAAACAATATCTGAATATCATATAAAACATTAGAGGGTGGTAGGGTGGAGCCATGGTGGGAATTAGGACTTCAAGGGGTTGTAGCCTCCTTCCAGCAGTAGCTAGTAAATAGGATTTTGTAACATCCTTTAGTAGCAGTTAATAAAACCAGGGGGTCGAAAAATCCTTCCAGTAGTTGCTGATAAATAGGGTGTAGTACCATCCTTGTCTCTAGTAGCAGGCATAAACTATTTGTAAATACATTTTTGCATTAGTAGGAAGGATTGGTGGTTTACCCAATTAGGATTCCACAATAAAATATGTGTTCTATGTTTCTTGTTGATTATGCATGTTAATGATGAGTGTTAAAAGTGGTTTTTAATTATTAAAAGTTATCAATACTGATTCACCCCCCCCCCCCTCTCAGTATTGTCTAATATTTCAACAATTGGAATCAGAGCAGGTTCCTTCACCACAGTNAAAACCACTATGGATCAACAAGAAGGGTTAGCCACTAACATACCTCCATTATTCATAGGATAATATTATTCATATTGGAGTGTGAGAATGAAGTGCCATCTGACGTCCCTTTGATGGAAGGTTTGGGAAGCAACAAAAAAGGATTATAAAATAGAAGACCAAGCACCTACAGACCGAGTGGAACTAGGCCAATATGAAGGTAATTCCAAAGCCCTAAATGCAATCTTGAGTGGATTGACAAACTTTGTATTTACAAAAGTTATGTTATGCAAGACTACCAAAAAAGCCTGGGATAAGTTAAACATTATCTATGAAGGGGCATCTAAAGTCAAAGAATCCAAGATTCAGACATATAAACGACATTTTGAGAGTCTTAAAATTAAAGAAGAAGAATAAAATATTGGGGAATACCTTCTAAGAGTATATGATGTTGTCATTTCTATTAGAGGTATTGGAGTATAATTAAAATAAAGAGAAGTGGTTAACAAGGTACTAAGAACATTTCCAATGAAGTATGACTTAAAAGAATCCACCCTAGAAGAATGAGATGATCTTGACCTTGTGACAGTAGATGAACTACATGGAATCCTCACTACATATGAGATGAGAACTGGAATAAATGAATATTCAAGAAAATAAGCAAAATTTAAAGCCTCATCCAAAAACCAATAAAAAAACCTAGATGATGAGGAAGCTCTTTTTATTAAAAAACTTGAGAAAGGTACTGGAAAATACAAAGGAAAGTTACCCCTAAAATGTTTCAACTGTGAAAGAATTGGAAAATTTTCTTCCAAATGTACTTACCCTAAACAAGATGATAATGATGAGAAAGAAACCTTAAATTTCAAAAAGGGTAAAACATGAAGCAAGAAGAATCCCTATGAAAAAAAGAAAATTGTTTAAACTATGGAAGATAGTGAAGATGTAGATACAAGAGAAGATGAAGAAACTAAAGTTCTATTCATGGGTGTAAATACTCAAGCTTCAAATGGTGACTCAGATGTGGAAGGAGAAGTAGAATTAAGATCTAAACTTGTTAGTGCTATTGAAGAACTTCAGAAATGTAGAAAAAAGAACAAGCAATCAAACCATGTCATTAGTAAGTTGGAATCTCAACTTATAGATGCCAAAAGGATTCAGGAGGACCTAAAATTGTAGCTCAAAAGAAGAATACAAGAATCTGATAGACTTGAAGAAGAGATCATGCAATTCAAGAAAAATCTTGATGAAGGATCTATCAAATCAAAGTTTGAGAACAACTCAAGGATTCTAGATAACATCTTGAATAGCCAAATGTCATCAAGTGATATATCTGGCTTGGGATTTAACAAAGAAAAGAATCCAGAATGTTTCTCTTTCACTAATCTAGGAGGAAATAAGAAAATCTATGCCGAAGCACTAAAGAGCCCAGTTAAAAAAGAAGAGAGAAAGAAATATTCCCTAATATTTCAAGATAAAAGCATAAATAGTATGGTGCCTAAGAGACCAAATAGATACCAACATATATTTTTGGGTCATTGTTACTCTTGTAATAACTTTTGTCATAAATCCTTAAACTGCAGAGCTTATGGGAAGGTTCATGAATACAAGAATAAGTCATCAAGTAACAAACCAAAAGTAAATCATAACCTTTTTACACTTCTTCAAAAATATAACATAGAGTGTTACAAATGTAATAACCATGGAGATATGGAAAGAGATTGTAAATTGATGACTCCTACAAGGAATACTATTGCAATTAAGTCTCAAGACACAAACCAGAAGAAGTATTGGAGGGAATGAGAAGAAAAAGAAAGTTCCATGATTCCCCTATGTGCAACAGAGAAACAAAACCTATGGAACTTGGACAATGGGTGTTCAAAACACATGACATGTGACCCAAACAAGTTCATAAAACTAAAATATAATAAGGGTAAAGTCACAGTTGGAGACAATATTTCTTCCAAGATAACTGGAAAAGGAACATATATTGTCAATAACAAGATCAAATAATAAAATGTATTACTAGTATAAAACCTCAAGCCTAATCTCCTCAGTGTAAGCCTTCAAACATGTGAGCAAGGGAACATCTATATTTTTGACTTGGAGAAATGTGAAATTAGGAAAAAGGACTCGGGGAGAGTTGTTGGCATTGATATAAGAAATTCAAACAATGTATACATCCTGGAAAATGAAAATCAATGTTACTTAAGTATGGTTGATGAAATTTGGTTATGGCACAGAAGGTTGGGACATTTAAATTTTGACAATCTTGTCAAAATAAGTAAGAAGGAAGTTGTAAGAGACTTGCCTAAAGTTGTAAAACCTCTAAACTCAATTTGTAAACATCATCAACATGGCAAGAAAACTAGACCCAATTTTAAAACAAAAGAACACATGACCTCACATCCTATGGAAATAGTGCACACGGATATCTGTGGACCAACAAGAACTAAAATATTGCAAGGAGAATATTATTTCATTTTGCTCATTAATGATTAAACAAGGATGACTTGGGTGACATTTCTCAAAGAAAAATCAGAAGCCTTTGAGAAGTTCAAAATATTCAAGGAAATGGTTGAAAATGAGACATATATGAAAATCAAATGTCTTAGATCACACAATGGGGGAGAGTTTACTTCAAATGAGTTCAATGAGTTTTGTGAGATACATGGCATTAAGAGACAATTTTCAGCTACAGAGACTCCTCAGCAGAACGGTGTTGTTGAAAGGAAAAATAGAATAGTCCAAGAAGCTACTAGAACAATGCTTAATGAAGCAAAGATGTTATATGCATATTGGAAAGAAATAGTATACACAACTGTCTATATAATTAATAGATGACAACTCAGAGTGAATAAGGACAAGACTCCTTATGAACTATGGTATGGAAGACTAGACTCAGTCAAATGTTTCAATGTATTTGGCAATAATTGTTACATTAAAAGGAACGAGGATGATCTTGGAAAGTTTTCCTCTAGGACTGATCAAGGAATATTTCTAGGATATTCATCCACCAAGAAGGCATATAGATGTTACAATAAAAGGTTACACAAGATTGTAGAAAGTGTAGATGTAAGAATAGATGATGTAAAACCAAGAAGAGTAGGAAGTCATGACAGTGTTGAAAATACAAATGATGAATAAAATGAAGACTTACAAAAGGACAAAATTTCTCATGATGAAGAAGGAGGAAAATAGAAGGAAGAAACACAGGAAGGTGAAGAATCATTCCCCAAGACCTGATACAAAAAATACATCTAGAAGAATACAAAAGAATCATCCGAAGACACAGATCACAGGTGATAAAAATGTTGGAGTCAGTACAAGGAGACGACTACCATTTAATGCACAAGCCCTACTCTCAATAGTGAAACCTAAGGATTTTATAGAAGCCAACAAAAATGATGAATGGTTCAAAGCCATGAATGAAGAATTAGATCAGATTGAGAAAAACGAGATCTGGGAACTTGTCCCAAGAACCAAAGATGAGAATGTTATAGATACCAAATGCATTTTCAAAAACAAATTCAATCAGGATGATCAAGTGATAAGGAAAAAGGAAATATTCGTATGTAAAGGGGATGCTCAAGTAGAAGGGATTGATTTTGAAGAAACTTATGCCCCTATGGGAAGACTTGAAGCAATCATAACGTTTCTGTCACTCTCATGCCATACAATTTTTAAAGTGTATCAAATGGATGTCAAGTCTGCATTTTTGAATGGAAAAATAGAAGAAGAGTTTTATATTGAGAAACCTAAAGGTTTTTTATTATAAAAAAATAGAGACTATGTTTGAAAACTAAAAAAGGCACTCTATGGCCTCAAACAAGCTCCAAGGGCCTGGTTTTCAAGGCTGGACAACTATTTAAAGCAACAATGATTTAAGAGAGGAGTCACTGAAAGTAATATCTACTTAAAAATTGAAGATGAAAATATGGTCATTGTTGTTGTTTATGTAGATCACATCATATTTGGAAGCAATTTACAAATACTAAGTGTAAAATTTTCTTCTAAAATGAAGAAGGAATTTGAAATGTCAATGTTGGGTGAACTAACATTCTTTCTGGGACTACAAGTGTACCAAAAACACAAAGGAATCTTTATCTCTCAAACCAAGTACATCAAAGACATTCCTAAGATATGTAATATGGAAGACTCCAAACCTATTAGTACTCCTATGATAACAGGTTGTAAGTTGAGTAAGGATGATGAGTATTTGGATGTGGATCATACCATGTATAGATCCACGATAGGAAACCTTCTATATGTGGTAGCAACAAGACCATATGTGATGCAAGCTATAGGATTGGTTGCTAGGTTCTAGTCAGGCCCCAAAGAAACACATGTAACATCAGTAAAAAGGATTTTAAATATTCGAAAGGTACTATGGAGTATGGGTTATGGTATTCGAAAGGTTAAGACTTCACCTTAAAAGAATTTACTGACGTAGATTGGGCATGTAGTGTTGATGATCGAAAAATTACCAGTGGAGCAGCATTCTTTTTAGGAAATTGTTTGGTATCATGGTCAAGCAAGAAACAATCGTCCATTTCACTCTCTACAACAGAACCCAAATAAATTGATGTTGCATCTTGTTGCACCCAAGTCATTTGGATGAAGCAGACACTAGAAGACTTACTTGCAAGGTATGAGAACCCAATAGTAATAAATTGTGATAGTAGAAGTGCCATAAATATGTCAAAAAACCTTATCATGCACTCCAAGACAAAACAAATACCAATAAAGTATCACTTACTAAGAGAACAATTATCCTAGAAAGTTGTCAAACTGGAGTATGTTGACACAAAATAACAGATTGTTGATATCTTTACTAAGCCACTACCCAAGGAATATTTTAAGCATCTTAGATGGAAGTTGGGAGTAATATCCTTACAACAGTTATAGAAGAGGAAGCATAATATCAGGGGTATGATGAAAGGGGGAGTTGTCAGAAGGGATCTTTTGTCATTGTTGTTAAGGGGGGGGGGGGATTGACTAAAAAAAAATGTTTCCATTAATTCCAAATGGGTAAAATGTTGAAAATAGTTTTCAATTGATGTCAAAGGAGTTTATCAATGAAAAAACCAGTGAACACAATGCAAGAGGAAGAGGATCGATGCATGAGACAGAGGATCGACAACAAAACCCATACGAAGTCTCAGCAACCATCCGATCACCATATGAAGACTCGGGAACCATCCGATCAAGGAAATCAATGGTGCAAATTGATTTCAATGTTTGGGAAGAGAAATGGTGCAAATTTATTTCAAAACCCATACGAAGTGCTTATATACACCGGTCTCACTAGACTTATTCAATGCATAGAGAAAAGGTAGTGTGGGGGATCTAGGTGCTTGGACTCCATGAGAAGTCACCAGATTAGATCCCGGGATGACCTGTTAGGCCCCCTACCGTTTGTAAGGATCAACAATGTACAGACCAATGACTAGATTTGAATCCACAAAAGGATCAGCAGTTAATTAGATTGAATCCGCATTTGCTCATGGATCAAATGTTAGGATTGAATACGTAAAGAGATCAACAAATGTAGAGAAATCCACAATACTATAGTGCAAATATGCATTTGATTATAAATCAACGATCAGGAGTGAACCCACAAGATCTATGGTCAGGAGAACATCCACAAACAATCGATGGTGCGAAAGAGAAATTGTGGAAGAAACATCTGAGATTTTTTGAACCCGTAATATGGAACCCAAAATCCATAGGATCGACTGTTAGGAGAGCATCCGCAAATGATCGATGGTGTGGAAAAGAAATTGTGGAAAGGGAATTGTGGAAGAGACATTTGATATTTTATGAACCCACAATACGCAACCCGCAATCCAGAAGATCGATGGTCAGGAAATAATTCGCAAGTGTTGGGATATAGGGCAGACCCGTGTTTTATACCATTAACTTCGCACCAACAAAAGGACCCACAGTGTTGGCCCTTTCGGCAACAACCTGCGAACATGTTGCAGTCTCACCCGAAACAGCTATGGGGTGCCGTAGAACCAGGTTTCTACAAGCAGAAGAGGGATATTACTGTACCTTTAGCTTTAACAAATAATAATCATACAATACAGAGCTTTGACTTGTACTTAAATAGCTTCGTAGTTAGATAAACATACAGTTACTTGCTTAACCCTTAACTGAGAATTCACAGCGAAGTTATTATTTAGCAGTTATCTTACTTTACCAATTATCTACTTATCAATGCATAAAATAAAACCATAACAGAAACAACACAAAAGAACCACAAAACAAGATATAACGTGGTTCACCCCCCAAATTGTGCTAGGGGTGCTGGTGGTGCCATTGTAGATGGGCCAATTCCCCCAAGTGTGATGTGAGGGATAGTGTGAATGGAAGGACCACTGCCCCCATGTGTGACAAGAGGGACATTGTATGTGGATGGGGCATTGCCCCCCTGTGTGACAAGAGGGGCAGTGTATGTGGAAGGTCCACTGCCTGCAAGTGTTGCAGGTGGGATAGCCTGAGTGGTTACTATGGGTGGTGGTAGTTGACTGATGACAGTTTGCATGACCATGCTGGGGCCACCTGCAGGGTTGTTAGTGACAACTTGTGGTGTGGACATGGGTCCACTAGCTATGGCTATGCCAAAAAATGGATTCGGGTTTGCACCAACCATGGGGCTTGATGGTGTTATGTGGAGGTCTGGTTCAGACTGATATGGGTCTGAATATAAATCAGAGGCTATGTGGCCTTCTGATGGTGTGATAGGTTGTCGAGAATGGTCTCGACGGCGTCAGTTCAATGTCCTGAATTGTGGTTGTTCGCCTCTTAGGCATGAGGAAGAGCATGGGGGATCAATTGTCTTAGATTTATGTATCAATTTGATGGGAATGATATTTTGGACCCCAGTTTCAATGGATTCCTATTGGCTATAGGTGGTCACTCAGCCACCAAGACTTCCAGAAGACAACGCTTGGCTTTTTCCTCACGGGCGTTTCTACTCAATTGGTGGGGGTCATTTCCCGTTTCGCTTGGTAATTCCTGTCAGCGGCCAACTACTTTGGGGTTCTTGTGGTACTCCTCATAATGATTTTCTAGGCTAATCCCAGGTACTTCCCATAGTTAAGGCAGTCAGGGACTTCTATCGTCAAAGACTACAGATTTTTGAACTTACTGTAAATGAATCAATTTTAGTGGCTCTCTCAGCATCATGAACTGAGTGGGGTTGATTACATGGTATGGTGTATGTGTCTTGCTATTTTTCTATTATCAGGTGGCTGCAAGAGGTTTATGAATATGTCATAGAGTTCGTATCATGGTGAATACAAGCAGTAAATAAACAGAAATCGTGTAAACAGATACCATTGTTTTTACCTTGAATGTTGATGGCCTACCTAGGTGATACCTTACACCTATATTCTTCTTCAATTGAGAGAAGGTGCTGGGATCTCAACACAATGGGACTAAGCCCATCTGTAGATCCATAGGTCACCTCCCAGATGCAAGGTTGGTCAATAGGGAGGACGCTTAGCACTGTGAGAAGCCCTCCTTCTCTACCCCCTCTACCTTCCAAGTCATATGTTTTTAACAGTTTTGAACAAATTCAATGAAGGGCCTCTTACTATACGAGTTGTACCCTTCATCTTATCCTATAATACCCCGAAGTGTGATGACTGGGTAGAGGAGCTAGAAGGGTAAGTAAGACTGTTAATTTTATGTCAATTTTACCTAAGCTACATTCATTAAGCCTATAATTTTTTTTTTGAATTTACACTTTGTTTGTACATGAAATTGCAGTAAATTAAAACAGAAACAAAAATGGAACTACTGTGATGGACAGAGGCGGTTGAGCCGCACTTATAGTCCTTAATAACTTAAAAATTAACTTATGAGTGACAGACCGCACGTTTCGGGCCAAATGTGGTGAGGGGGTCACTAAAGTTTTCTTGAAACAGGCGAGGGGGTCACACAAATTTCACAGACAAAAGCGGTCTACCTATCTAAAGGAAGTCGCACCTTTCAAGGGAAAAAGGGAGACCTGGTCGCGCCTCTGAGGCCTAAAAGAGCGACCTCATCCCCTGTTCAGGCCCGATAGGTGTGATCTGCTCCAGATTTGAGGTTTTTCTGATCCTGAGTCAAATTCGACCGACAGTAACCTGTATTGTGGCCAAACATACTCGGATTTGCCTTGCAGAGGCTTCGGCAACAATAAAAACTAAAAATAAATAGGATTTAAACTAGATTTGAAAAGAAATTTTAAAACTAGGGCATAAACTGAAAAAACTTGAAATTCCAAAAAACTGAACCAGGGATCCTGTGGGATCGACTTGGTATGGTCACCAGTTCTATAGTAGGAATTTATCCTTGCTACATGGGTAGGAATGGATCTGTTCCATCTATAGGACAGAAGGGTAGGTTCCTATGTGGAGAAATGTAGGAAATAAAAACCGAAATGAATCTAGACAAAAAGAAAAGTAAAGATGGAGAACCCCTCTGCAAACAATGGTTAGGGCTTTGCTTCCAATATCTTGCAAACAACTATTACACGGAAATAAACCTGCAAAACAAGATAAGAAGAAAACTTGCAAACAAATATTGGTTAGAAACAACTAAGCTACTAAAGCAAATACATAAGCAAAACTAGGTTATACCTCTCCTTTGGTGAAATGGGCCACCATGCCCTAGCTGGAAGAAGCACCTCCCTATTTCACTCAGCAATGGAGCAGCTATGGCTCAATGGGGAAGATGAGCGGAAGAGAGGGGGATGTGGGTGCATTGAGAGGCAAAGAGTCTCAAGGCATCCATGGGCAGCATAACAGTATGCAAGAGAGGAGTTGTTTGAGAGTGACCCCCCACCCTCCTTTTATAGCTTTTTTGGGGACTTTTAGGGTTTTAAGCCCTTGGTCATGGCTTTAGCCCCTTTCTCCCTAAATTTAGCTCCGTTTAGGGTTTTAGGCTCCTTTGAGGGGTTTTAGCCCCTTTTTGGAGGCTTTAGCCCCCAGGAGAGTTATTTAGGCTCCTTTTTGGGGTTTTTAAGTCCTTCTACTCATTTTTAAGCCTTTTTTAGGGTGTGGGGGTCTAATGGGGTGTTCTGAAGGTCGTGTATGGGTGTCCTTGGGTGGTGTAGGCCATGTAGAGCTGAGAGAGGGATTTTTTTGGTTAACACACCTATCAGTGGATGAATTCTATTGCAGTCATTACCAACACATATCAAAAATGATTTTTGATGGAAGGAGCACTATAAAAAATGAATTCCTTGCATACAACCTAGAAATGTATTTGCATAAAAAACATACATGAAAATGAGTGTAATATCCCTGATCTGATATTCAGATTAGAATATTAACTTTCTACAAATTATCTTAATGTTTTAAAATAAAACTTTCAAAGAACCAGTCGACTTTTGGAAGCTAAGCAGATAAAGGAAAAATGATTGATACTTTTGGTCACAGGGCAATGGGTAGAGGAAATAAATCAAGGAAAGAATATGAATTATAAAATTTCTTCCCTAACATATTTATATCAGGGACCATTGAATTTTCAGAGTCCGCTCCGTGGAAACCTACTTCCATGCTACTGGGTCACCTAACCGTGAAACTAGGAAGCACTTTTCTCATATCCACAACCAGAGGCTTTGGATAAATGATTTGGATTGGTAATAAAGTTATTATACATGTATATAAAGGTATATTAAGGTTTTAAACAATTTGGGACAGTCACAAGGAATATTAAGGGTGGAACTATGAAAACTAGTTACCGGGATTGGGTAATTAAATGGAGAATGGATATGGGTGTTTCTGAGATTATAGAGTTTAAATATAATTTAATAAATGTAATTCAATAGTAATATATCATTAAATAAATTTACAAATATATATGAGCAATTATTATAGCATAACTTGTAAAATGACAATTCAGGACTGCTCGACTAGCTCGACTTTTGGACTCCTAAACGATACTCAAATGCAATAGAATTTATTAAAAATATGTTGGATCATGTCATGTGATATATTATATAACTTCAAGAACTGTAATGAATTCGTTTTGGATTTTACACATTGACTTGTGAATCATTCATTGAAAGCTAGTCAAATTCTAGCTAAATCTAGAAGGGGTGCATAAATTGGAGAAGAAATCAGAACTATGGAATTTGTATTGAAGTGAATGATATCAGAAAATTACATAATATTTAATTACATCAGAAATAGGTCAATATTCCTCTCATAGGATTATGGAAGAATCTCTCCTCTTGGATATAGGAAACTACCTGTAGAATAGAAGAAGGAGGGAGGATTTGATCTCTAAACTTAGTGATGATGATTATTAACTTTATATTTTACCTGATAAGATTCATTAATATGTAATTAAATAATAAATAGGAGAAAATACCTCTCAAAGAATCATGGAAAAATCTATCTTCTTCTACACCAAAAACTAGCTCTAGAAATCCACATGAAGCTTGGAGATTTGATCTTTGGAATGGATGATGATTTTTTTTTATCTTTAAATTTGAATTTATCTGCTATAGGACCTGCAAATAAAATCTATTACAATTTCTTAATTCCATTATCCTCTCACAGAAAGCTGGGACACATCTCCCAATTCTCAAATGACAAATGCATTCATAAAATTTCTCAAACTAGCAAAATATGTGAAAGGGAGTTGGAATACTTCTTTTATAGAATTAATGTTGACCTGCTGAGAAATTTACTTGTCTTGGTGACCTGTGAGAATAGGTTACCCATGAGTGGACATACTTTCCTTGTTTTTCTTTGCTTTGCTTTGGTTTTCCTTCTTTTCTGAACTTTCCTACTTTTCATACTTTCCTTTTTTTTCTTCTTTTATCCTGCTTTATGGATTTATGCTGATTTTCCTGAAATATTCCTCTTTTCTCATTTTTGGCATAATTTTTTGACTCTAGTGCTTACTTGACATCTACTCCAAGTAATTCCTCCAACCTCATCCACTATTTCGAATTGGTGGGCCAATTTCTCCATTTATTCAGCATAATAAATAAAAATATTAATTGCACTAATAATATTAATTGCTCCATAATTATTTATTCCAAGTGGGTAGCAACTATGGATAAATTTAAATGCACAATCCAAATTAATTAATTGCCTCATATTAACCCCTCATTTATTATTTAATTCAATTTGTCTCTAGGATCCATGGGGTTCTATCTGCCTCATGGTGTTGTAAAAATGGGAACTTGACAGTCCTCCCTTCCCAATATTGCTTGTCCTCAAGCAAATTATCCCAAGAGGCCCATCATGCTTTTGCTGCACTACTATGATCATAATCCTCTCTCCAAGAAAATATTCACTACATATGTAACTGAACATGCCTACTTCTATCCAAGTGAAGCAACTGGAAAGTGTGCCAAGATCCCATAAGAATATAAGATATGAAAATATACCACTACTATGTAAGCTATAAGTCCATCCAAGGAGGTGTTCCCTATGTGGGAAACTGAAACCAAGTGCAACATAGATGAATTGGTGCAAAATAGGGTTGTCTTGCTCCATCATGGAAACATGCCAATAGCTTCTCCAAGGACAAATAATGCCAGGATCCCATCTCTTGTATGGCACCCCCATGGATTGAACTACCATCCAACAAAATTTGTTAAGAAAAAGAGTGCTTGGATCCCACTTTTCTTGTTGCATCTCCCCAAACATTAGTAACAAGAAAAAATCAGCATCATATGAAATGTTGGGAAATATGAAAACATCATACCACCATATTGGAAAATCATCTTTTCCAATGCAAACCTGAAGCTTTGAGGGCCCCTCAATCAATATATGAAACTCTCCAATGTAGGGATGAATAAAAAAAAGACTATACATCCCCAAATATTTCTTTGAAAAGTGAGGCCATAATTCCACCAGTCTTTCCATTCCAACTGAAAAGTTCTCATGTGACCAATGCACACAAGGAACAAGTGTGTTATCCATGAAACTCAAGTGACAAGGGTGAGGATCCCATGTATAAAAATTCTCTCCAAAATAGAGTAAGTTGTATCAAAATCAGTCATGTACATGTTTCCCTCAAATAACGAGGTATCATGGTCTCTATGGAGCTCAACAGGTGCTCCCCTATTCATCCAATGGCTCAAATCTCTGCCATTGATCCAAGGGTGCAAAACTACAACAATTGAACCACACATTGAAGGTGAGTGTAGATATGATGCCTTCTTGTCAAAAGTGGCTGCACACACATTCCTTCGCTGCTACTTGTAAATCATAGAAAAATAAGCAATAGTAAAAACAATTTCCTTGCAACAAGACATAAAATTTTTACCTTCTAGATTTTCCTCTTCAGTGATTCCTCTATCCAACCATCCAGTGGATGAATCGAAGATATTGCTTGCTGATTTATATGATATATAATCATCCATATCTTCTGCAATAGGATCTATCTCCCATGGGGACAAATCATGATCCCATTGTTGTATATGTGACACAAACCAAAAAAAAATATTCACCCACTGCTCATTCCCCATTGGTGTTGTTGAATCTAGGAAACGTGGGAAAGAAATGTGAACCTTCTTTGAATGTATAAAACCTTCAATAATCAGACTTATGGATGCAAATGTTTCATTATTGGCTGGCCCAAATTGGGTGCTCTCATCCCAAGCATATGTGTCAGACAACCCTTCACTGGTGCAAGCAATTCTAGTACATATTTTATCCTCTATTTCTATGATATTTTTATCTACCCAATCCATGAATAGATGATAATATTTGCTTGCTGATTCACTTGGAATTTCCTCAGCCATATTTCCCATAGATAATAACTCCTCTATTCCATTCTGTATACCAACAGGTTCTTGGCCAAAATAATCTTCATCAGGGCTCTTCACAAGCACCTGCAAATCTGCTCCTCCCTCATGGTTGTCCCCACATGAGGTCCCTCCATTATACCCAAAAAATTTCCTTCCATGCAACATGAAAGGTGTGACACCTTCAAATCCTTTTGAAGTTTACATATCTACAACTTTGACTCTTGAAGGGATCTTTGTGTGCTCTTCAATAAGTCATTAGTGATCTCCAATTTATTACTGCGCCTTTCTAATTTTTATTCTTCCTTCTTGACTGCACAGTGATACATTTCAGCCATTATGAGGAGATGATATCTATCAGATAGTAGGTTCATATATCTCTACTTCATATTTTCCATTCCTTCTTTTAGTGCTATGCACTCCTCCAGAAAGGATTCTCCTTCCATATCTCCTCCAGAAGATTTCCAACAATATCTGGCCACCAATGAATTGATGTCAACAAGGTTTTTCAGGGCTTCCATAAGCTTCTCTCTATCCTCCTTTAGTGATCCACTTAAATGACATGTCTCACAAAGAATATCCTCCACCAATTTTTCTTCTTCTAATAGCTGGCATATAGGACCATTTTTCTTGTTGCATGGATCCACAACACAATACTCATTCTCAACATACACGTCAGCCTTTGGATTTTCTGCAAAATCACTTCCATGATGTGAAGTGGAGGGTATCTTTGAAGGCTGGAATGACATTTGATTTGTAATGGAATCAGAGAGCATCTCATGTCTTTGAATTTCAGCTTCATCATGCAGCAAGAGAGTCCAAAATTCTGAAATGTGTCCATCCCTTTGCATCAGATTTTTCTCCTTCAAATTTCGTAGTTCACATCCAGCAGGTGGGGGCTTGTCTTCCACTTCCTTAGGGAATTCAAATAATGAATTCAGATCTAATATTTCTTATTCTTTTAGATCTGATCCAAAAGATCCCTTATCACCATTGAAAACATCACATTGCTTTGCACTAATTTTTTGTTCACCAACAAAGAGACTAGGAGTAAATTCATCTCTCTCACAATTGTCCTTCATCTTGCAGTCCTCAGATGCAAGTGAAGTATTTCCATCCTCCCATGGATCACATGGTTGCAAGTGTACATGGCTGCTGAAAAAATCTGAACTTTTATCATTCATGTTATTCACCTTATCCTGTTTCTGTATAGATACTTTGGTGGTCTGCTCCTCCACCAAATGTTCTGGTTCACACCTGAACGATGTGGCCTTGTTTTCTTTTTCATTCTGTGGCTCAAGAGGTCAATGAAAATATGATTTGTCTACTTCTTTTGGATCTGATCCAAAATATGTATCACCACACATACATGAGCCAAAACCTTGAGCAGTGATCTAGAGATCACCCACTAAGAAACTTGAAGTGAATTCCTCTTCAACTTCTTCTCTTATGCAACCACATTATGGTGATTTGCAATTCGCTTCATGGATATCTTCCTCTTCCTCATTTCTATTCTCCTCCAAGTAACTTGAGAATTTTTCATATTTAGTGGTACTCATGCGACAATATTTAGAATCTCTATTTGAAGAAAAACCAATCAAACTCTTAAATCTTGAATATGCAGATGGCTTTGAGGAATCTTCACCTTTGGTTCCTTCTTCTTCTTCTTTTCTTAGAGAGGTGGAACAACTTGGTTCCTCTCTGTATGGTTTGTTGATATTGAAAGAATTATCATAATAATTCTTGGGCCAAAATCCATACATGAAATAAATATAATCTCCAAAAGAAAGGTTTGCACAAATATTCCTACCCAAAGCTAGATAGTCCTCATAGCAGTGAGGAATGTTCTCACATGCTTCAATGATCTCTATCCAGTTTTTCTTAACCATTGGAGTATCAGATATGATATCTTCCTCATCTGATGTCCAATAGTCTTAATCATATTAATTTTTTAGTATGCCTCCATTAGCATAGAGGATTTCTTCTTCTTCATATCTTTTGCAGTATTCTTCATACTGCTCATCATAGTCATCCTCATAGTATGACATGGTTGCAAATTTATTCACCGAGAGATTTCTTTCCATGAGATGATCCAAGGAAATAGCTCTGATACCACTGTAATATCCCTGATCTTATATTCAGATCATAATATTAACTTTCTGCGAATTAGATTAATGTTTTAAAATAAAACTTTCAAATAACCAGTCGACTTTTGGAAGCTAAGAAGATAAGGGAAAAATGACTAATACTTTTTCTCACAGGGCAGCGAGAAGAGGGAAGAAATCAAGGAAACAATAGGACTGATAGAGTGTATTAACTAACATATTTATATCAAGTACCATTGAGGTTTCATAGTCCGCTCCGCGGAAACCTACTTCCATGCTGTTGGGTCACCTAACCATGAAACTATGAAGCACTTTTCTCATATCCACAACCAGAGGATTTGGAGAAATGATTTGTATTGGTAATAAATTTATAATACATGTATATTTATTTTTTAAACAATTCTAGACAGTCACAAGCCATATTAAAGGCGGAGCTAGGAAAACTAGTTACCAGGACTGAGTAAATAAATGGAGAATGGATATGGGTGTTTATGAGATTATAGAGGTTAAATATAATTTAATAAAAGTCATTAAATGGAAATATATCATTCCATAAAGTTACAAAGATATCTGAGCAAGTATTATAGCATAACCAGTAAAATGACAATTCAGGACTGCTCGACTAGCTCGACTTTTGGACTCCCAAATGATACTAAAATGCAATATAATTTCTGAAACAGAGGTTGTATCATGTCATATGATATATCAGCTAAATCTAGGAACTATAATGAATTAATTTGTGCTTTTACAAATTGACTTATGAATCATTCATTCAAAGCTAGTAAACTTCTAGCTAAATCTAGAAGGGGTGCATAAATTGGAGAAGAAATCAGAATTATGGAATTTGTATTGAAGTGAATGATATCATAAAATTAAATAATATTTTATTAAATCATAAATAGGCTAGTATTTCTATCATAGGATGATGGAAGAATCTCTCCTCTTGCATATAGGAAACTAGCTATAGAATAGAAGGAAGGAGGATTTGATCTCTGAACTTGGTGATGATGATTCTGAAATTTGTATTCAAAACTATAAGATTTATTAATATTTAAATACTTAATAAATATTCCTAAATACATCTAAAATCATCATGGAAAAATCTATCTTCTTCTACACCAAAAACTACCTTTAGAAATCCACAGGAAGCTTGGAGATTCGATCTCTGGAATGGATGATGATTTTTCTGATATTCGAATTCGAATTTATTAGATACAGGACCTGTAAATAAAATCAATTACAATGGATTAATTCCATTATCCTCTCACAGAAATCTGGGGCACATCTCCCATGCTTGACTAGGGGCACATCTCCCAATTCTCAAATGCACAAATGCATTCATAAAATTTCTCAAACTAGCAAAATATGTGAAAGGGAGTTGGAATACTTCTTTTATAGAATTAATGTTGAAATTTTGAGCAATTTAATTGTCTTGGTGACCTATAAGAATAGGTCACCCATGAGTGGACATACTTTCCTTGTTTTGCTTCACTTTGGCTTTCCTTATTTTTCCTCTTTTTCTGACTTTCCTTCTTTTCTAAGCTTTCCTTCTTTTCATAATTTTCTGTTTTTTCTGTTTTATTCTTCTTTATGGATTTATGATACTTTTCCCAAAATATTCCTCTTTTTGCATTTTTGGCATCATTTTTAGACTCTAGTGCTTACTTGACTTCTACTCCAAGTAATTCCTTCAACCTTATCCACTAATTTGAATTGGTGGGCCAATTTCTCCATTTATTCATCATAACAAATAAAAATATTAATTTCACCAATATGTAATGTCCTTTTTTTGAAATTTTATTAACTGACCATTTTTTCCATTTTTTCCCCAATTTCGACCTTAACTAGTTTTGATGTCTAGACCTCCAAATTGACCCAAATTCTTCCAAATTTTCTCAGAAGGTACATGAATGATAATAGAAATTAAATAGTATTTTCATGGATGTTTTATGACCCCCAAATTACTTCTTCAAACCTTTTTAATTTTTTTTTCAAAGTAGGATTCTTTACTAGCAAATCGGGGCTCCAATTCCCCCTGGGTAATTGTCAGAAATGGATTCTCAAATGGTCCCAAAGTCACTCTAATTTATGAAAAGAGGAAGGTTATGTGTAATTTAAATTTTTAAAGTCTCATATGCATCATGTTTCAGTTTATACAGGCTATTATGACTCTTTCCAAAATAACTCCCAAATCACAATTTCGACCCTTGGGGAAAAGGCACCAAATATTCTCCCAATGCAATAAAAATGAGTAAAATGGATTCCAATTTTTTAGTACTTAACACGGGAATTGAAATAAACATTAATTACAGTCCATTCATTATACATTTATCATATATACATTCCTCCATTCGAAATAATCAGCATTATCATAGCATACATCAATGTGGTTGGGAAATGGTCATTGTTAGCTCATTAATAATCACTTTTACTTACAACCATTTGATATTTCGAACTGATAATTTATGAGAATTAATAAAACAGAATATTTATATTATTACAATCAATAATTTACAGTAAAAATCTCTCCCAATTCGAAATCATTAGCATTACAATGGTGCACAACAAGATAGTGGGGAAATGACACTATTTCTTCTTTGTTTAACATTTTTACATGAAATGTTTTGGGTATTTATACTTGAGATTATTATGAACTTGAAATACATAGTATTTATATCATAACATAAAATAATGGAGCATTATAAGCTTCCCCAAAGATATCAATAGTTCACCCAAAGCGCAATCCCTCCATGAGCAAGAATATGCCATAAAAACTGGAAATGGTTGAGAGAAAGTGATGCAATATAAGAATACACAAGATTCCATGTATATTTCACCTGAAAATAATACTCCTTTAAATATCCATTAAATACTTGAGTGGCCTCTCCAAACACCAACTTGGATGGGAATCTTTCACCCTTGAAATTGGCTAAGGCAAGAAAACTAGTCATCCACTGGCCCTCACAATTCACAAATGAAAATTTCTCAAATGATCAAAATCCATTCTCTTGGATGATTCCTATATTATATAAACATACTTAGCCTTCTAATGTTCTCAATCCATCCACAAACTCAAGCCAATTGCAATTTGGGTGTGTGCTCATGATTTGCCATGTGTCCTCCCTTTCCTAGCGTTCCATCTTCCCCCAATTTGAGTAGGAACCCATTGATCTTCCCCAAATCACACAAGATCTCTATTGGATGCTCTATTTTGACCTGACATGTCAGATATGTAATATTTCATACTTCATATGTGATTTTTGTCATAGATGTCATAGAATCATCATCATTGTTGTCATAAAGCTAGGGAATCTAGTCCAAGTGTCTCACTAGCTCCAAAATGACTCTTCCTCTCCCATGTAAGTTAAATTTATTCCAAAATTAGACCTATGATGCATATGGAAAATTTTATTAGCCTTATAAATAATCCAAGAACCTTTATTCTTCCCATGCATTCAAAATTCCAAGAAGAGGATGCCATGTGGCACACAAATTTTAGCTTGTGTGGGCCCCGTAGTCTCCATGTGTCTCCATGATCCATTTCCACTTCAATTTTCTCTTGTATTTATTTATTTATATTCTTTATTATATATTTATTCCATTCTAATGTTCAAACATCATTCATTTTCCCCCTTATTCCAAATCCCAAAGCTTCCACCCCCAACCTAGGAAACTAGTAATTTTCCTCCTTGGCAATTATTTGACCCTTAGCATCAATTTGACAAACTCTAATAAATATGGAAAACGTGATTAGGCCATCATGACCCAATTAAAAATTTGGGACATGAAAAATCCTCCCTTCCCAATATTGCTTGTCCTCAAGCAATTTCAAACATGGGTGTTGAAGAACCTACTTACTGTGTGATTCTTTGAAGTTGCCATTGAGTTTCCCAACTTTGAGTCTTTGAGATTCCATGAATATTTGAGAGAGGAACCACCATGATTTATGTTGCACTACTCTGATTAAAATAACTTTATTAAGTGGGTAATTCATCTCCCCTACTTCTTGTTTCCAAAAAAAATTGAAGTCAATGGGACAAAAAATATCCCAGGGTCCCATTGCTTGTATTGCACTCCAACAATTAAGACTGCTCTCCAACCCATGCCATTAGGAAAGAGAATTATAGGATACCATTTTCTTATATGAATTATTACAAACATCATTAGTACATAATATATATCATCAAAGTACATAATAACATAATAACAATGCACATCAAGGAAGTGCCTCATAAAAAAATCATGAAAGTGCTTATACCTCCAAGCAAGTAGACTGCCATTTTCCAAGTACATACAAGATTCAAGTGACAAATCAAATATGATCCAATGACATAGGTGAGGATACCATGTCCTATAATTCTTCTCCAAAAGGATGTGATATGCATCAAAATATTCAGCCATGTATTCTTTCATCCAAGAAGTAAATGAAGAATCTCCACTAAAATCTGAACCAAATAATGAGCAAGAGAAACAAGGATACTTCAAATGACTCAAAGAAGTCTCACCCATACATCCATGAATGAGAGAATAATAAAGATATAACAAAGTATGTGGCTGGAAAAAAAAATTCTCCAATCATAAATCTATTCAACCCAGTGTTGGATGAAGTTCCTCCAACATCAAATGAACCAAGTATTGAGCAAGAAAAAACATGAGTCTTCAAGTGACTCAAATGCATATCATAGGTGCATCCATGTAGATGTGCATCATCATAAAGTAACAAAGGATGTTGCTGCAAATGTGAATAATAGTGTGCTCCAAACATGTCATCATAAAAAGTAAATCTAGGAGTTCCATACTCCTCATGTGGCACCATAAAAAAGAACCCTTTCACCCATACTTCATTGAGACTAATGTTGCAAAACATGGAATTGTAGGATGTAGGAGAATGAACTAACTCACCAAAGTTATCAAAAAGTGCAGAAGCTTCATCATGGGAAGGATCCATATGGGTAGTATCATGCAGATCCTTCAAAAGTGTGAAACCTTTGTCATAGATTGGTTCCAATGTAGAGGAATCATGCTCTTCTTTAAAAATTGCATAACCTTCATCAAGAGACAATTCAAGTTCCTCTTCCACCACATCAAGTGTTTGCATCTATTCAAGTTCATATTCAAACACATAAATAACATTCAAATTTCCACATTTCTCATGATCCACCATGTCATGAGAATCCTCCAAACAATCTACCATTTGACAATCTGAAACATAGGAGGAAAAACAAGTGTCTTGCAATGTTTCAAGAAGTTGCTCATTTTGAATTGTGAGCTTATGAATAACTTAATTATTCTTTAAGTAGGATTCATGTAACCATTCACTAAGCTCAATGAAATTTTTTCTATCAAAAATAAAATACATGAAATTACCTTTGATGTTGCACATTTCTCTTTGAATCTTCTCCATGTCTTCAAGGAAGGATGGCTCCTCCAAGGATGTAGCTCTCCAACAAGAATTTGATACTAATGATTGAGTGTCATGGAGTATGTTAAGGGCCTCTTGGATATTATTTTAATTCATATTTAAGGACCCTTCAATAAAATTAGGCTCTTGCAAATGAACCTCCTTGTCTTCTTCCTTCTTGCTTGGACCAACTTCATGAAGCTCAAGTAGTGATGGGGAAGTTGATCTTGTTTCTTCTTCAACTGCTACAAGGTCTTCATTTTCATGTTTAATGGAAGTTTGGCTTGCAGCAACACTTTCATAAGTGATCTCTATGTCACCAGCATATAGGTGTGAGCACCCATCAGTAGGTACTCCTTCATAGTTCAAGCATCCATCATTAGATTATCTTTGTTTCATTTCCAAGGTAGAATGTGTCTCAAAATTATCTTCAGTATTTTCAATAGAAACTTATTCATACTCATGTGATGTGTCTTCATATTTTTCAAATTCACTTGGGAGTGAATTTTGATCCTCTTCATGCACTACTTCTTCTACTTCACCTATTTCAGAACTAGGTGGTTCATGGGTCTCCTCCTTTTGCTCCTTCAAGCAAGATGATGCATTTTTCCCCTTGGTTTTCTTAAAATCAATATATTTTTTCCAAATTTGGGTAGCCAAAAATTCGAATCCTTTCATAATATTCTTGGTCATGTCTTCAAATATAGGTTCCATAATTTTTATAAGCTCCTCACCATCATATGCGGTTTCCTTTTCATCCCTAGTCATAGTTTCCTCTTCCACAAAATCAATTTTGGGTTTCAATATATAATGGTGGTCCCTAAATTCCTATCCTTGTAAATATCATACCACATCAGGTTCCAAGATCATGCTCTAATAATAATCCCTAAATATTTATTCCATTCTAATGTTTAAACATCATTCATTGTCCCCATTATTCCAAATCCCAAAGCTTCCACCCCTAAACTAGGAAACTAGTAATTTTCCTCCTTGGCAATTATTTGACCCTTAGCATCAATTTGAAAAAATCTAATAAATATGCCGAATGTGATTAGGCCATTGTGACCCAATGCAAAATTTGGGACATGACACAATCACATTAGATTATCCATAATTATTTATTCCAAGTGGGTAGCAACTATGGATAATCATCTTAACCCCTCATTAATTATTTAATTCAATCGATCACTAGGATCCATGGGGTTCGATCTGATTCATGGTGTTGTCAAAATGAGAAAATGACAATGAAATACAGGAAACACAAACTGAACAGGAAACAACTTGATGAATCTTAGAAAACTCAAAGCATACTTTTCATTAAAGCTTCCAAGAAAATAACAAATCTACAAAACCAGAGTACTAAGGATTCTAAATGAAATTTACAACCCTTTATTCCTCTTTTGAGGGAATAGTTATAGATTCCTTGGATCCTGATACCAACATAAAAAAAAATCCCTAAAATCCATTACAAAAATCGGAATCAAACTCGAATGACCATAAAATCCCAACAACCTCTGATCTGGAAGATTCGCCATGATTGTTGACAAAATAGGAAAGAATGCTGGGATACGCATGGTGGAAAAAAATAGAGAATTAAACACCTGGAAACCACGCCTTTTGGATAAAAATGATGGATTAGAACAACTTCAACGATCTGCAACAACTTCAAAACCTCTTTGCATCTTTACCTGTGAAATTGCTTTTGGACCATAGATCTTACTTCAGAATTCATCCTAGGTTGTTGACCTCGGGTCTATAGGAAATGGGGAATGGGTTGTTATCTTTCTTGAGGTTCAATTTGGTCTTTCCACCCCTAAATTATCCTTTCCTCCCTTTAAATTTCCGCACCATCGATCCTTGCAAGATTCATTTTCGACGGTTGATTTGAGGTCAAGCTTGTGGGATTCAAAAAATGGAAATCCGAATGTCTACCATTCATAACAAAGAAATTTGACATTTCCACCCTTCCACTTCCTCCCTTATGATTTCACTTTTAGTGAAAAGAGGAATGCAGATCCTCCAACTTTCTTCACCGATATTTTTCCTCTTTGGCTTCCACCTTTCTGCTTCTCCCCTTCGCAGAAAACAGAATGCAAAAAATAGATTTTCAAATTTGATTAGAGCTTGGTTTTGAACTTTCCTCTTCTTCCTTTTCGCTTTCACCATTTCCTTCCTCACCATCGATCCAACTTTTCACAACCAAATTCTTTAAGTTTTTTGCTTTCTGATCTTCACCCTTTATTCCTTTCTAAGTCATTGATCTTTAGCGGAAGTGCCCTAAGCCGTCTATCTGGCGAATCGTGGAAAATAGAAATCAGGATTCTAACTTTCTAGATCAAACTTCTTTTCCTTTTCTGCATCTCGATCTCTGCCCCTCTTCTCTCTTCTGGATCATTGACCTTTGCATATGTGCTCTGATCCATCAATCTGGCAGATCGCAGAACACGAAACTTCAACATTTCACGATCAAATTCTTTAAGTTTTCCAGCTTTAGATCTCTGCCCCTATTGATCCTAGAATTGTTATCATTTTTGGCAGTTAAATTACTCATTAAACACATATTTTATTATCTTTTGTATATTTTATGACACGCACATCACTATTCATCTCAGGTATGTATGAATTTAAGGTTTATATGAAATCATTTTATTATTATCATTTTTTATGGTTTTATTAATTAAAAATGACACTATTAAAGTATATTTGATGTATTAACTGATTTATATATTTGTTTGCAGAATTTATAATCTTTTTGGGCTAAATTAATAAACAGATCGCATTCAGCCTGCCTTTCGCATAGCACGCCCATCTCGTCATCTAGCCCATTGCGTGAAGATTGCTAGTGGTTTTCCAGATATTGAAATGTGTTGCTGTAGACTGCAGCCCTAAAGCGCGTCAGTAGACAAACACTCCATTCATTCTAGATCGACACCTAGTGTATCGAGCTCATGGCCCTGCCTTCCGTTCAACTCTCCGTCCAGATCTCTGATCAGACTGCACACCACTAAGAATTAATTATGGCATTTAAAACGTGAAACAACTTGCAAATCAACTATTTTCCACGCGTCTAGGTGATGAGCAGGCTGTTATATAATAGTTTATAGTGTTACATGTTTTTCCTTAGTATGTTTGTAGATTGTCTCTTTTATGTTGTGTTACTGTTGAAACAACTTGTGGGATAGAACCTAAAGATATTTTATTTATTAAGTTTTCTACTTGCTTATTTTATTTTATTTTCTTTATTAATTATTCTTTATTAACTTTTCTACTTGCTTATAAGTTAAGTTCTCCTTGCACCCTAGTTTCCCATTTGAATAGTTAATTGTTGATTGTATTTTAGTTTAAAGATTATTATTAATTATTTAGTTTATTATTCTGTCTTAGTTCAATTACTTTAATAACTGCATTTCTAGGAGTTTGACTCAATTTTTAATTTTGAAAGATCTTTCAATATTTTGTTTGTTAAAATATTTACACAACCGCCTCTACCTTTGCATACATTTTGTGTCAACTCTAAGCTTACCAGCCCCATTTGATAATTAAAGAATATGTTAATTAATTTAGACATTATAACACCTAACACTTTTGGCGTCGTTGTCGGGGAGTTGTTCTGTAAGGTAGAGTAGAACTCTTTATGAAGTTTAGCAATAGGTTGGTAGGAGGGGAGCGGTAAGATGAGAAGTAAGAACCTATGCATCTGTTATAACAGGCACCCCCAAAACCAGCAATAGAAGTAGCATAGGTTTTCTTTAGTTTAAACCCCCTTTTTCATGAGTAGAATTAGAGATCCCCAGGGTAGATTTTTTAAGACCAAAAAAATTATTGAAATCCATACTAACTACCGTAGGGGACATAATTCCCCAATTACTAACTTACCAGAAAGGTATCAAAAGACGCCTATAGCAAGTAGTTCTACCCTGAAAACTAAGGAGACTCTCTCAGGAGATCTTACTGGGGAAGCCATAGAAGGAGAAGGAACCTTGGAAGGGGGTCCTAAGGGCCTCATTCTCGAGGAAGTTCAAGTGGATCAGCCATTATAAATATCCATCCCTCTACTAGTTTCGAATCCAATTAACACAACTTTTTCACTAGTAGGAGATCCGAATTTTTTTGACTTTGTTGATCCCGCCCAAGTAAAAGCTCTCTTTGGAACCTCAGTGGATCCAGTCATTTCGCAAATTGAAAATTCTACAATAGAACCTACTATCCCTTTAGGATTCAATAAAGAAACGATTGATCAGAGGAATATCTCTCTCGAAAAAGAATGTTGGGACGCTTCATTATCACCTCGAAAGGAGCCTCGTTGGTATATCTACATTAATAATCCATATTATATGGAGAGATGGGGAGAAAACGAAGATCATGATGAAGTTATAAATGAAGAAGGAGAAGGGTAAAATCAAACATATGCTACCTTCGAAGTTCCCTATTTTAGATACAATGCAGGATGTAAATATGAAAAACATCCCTCCTTCCTCCTTACCTACTTTTTATGGAAAAAGGAATGAGGACCCAGACACATTCCTGTTCGAGTTCGATATTCTTTGTAGGATTGATAATTATCTGCAAGATGCTCGCAAACTAAAACTCTTTCCCACTACATTAAAATATTTCTCCTTGAGATGGTTCATGGGATTAGGAGAATTCACTATAATGACTTGGGATGATATGAGAAATTCATTCTTACGAAAATATCAAGAGTATTGTAAACCCAAGGAATCTCGACATGATATATTCAAAATACAAAAACTTGAATACGAGAGCCTAGAAGATTATCTCGAAAGGTTTTTTTATAAATTACATAAATCTAAATATAATGACCTCCGAGAAGATGCAATATGTACACTCTTCCTTAAGGGGATCTCCGAAGACTTGTTAGAAAGTATTAATCTCATGGTAGCTGGCGATATTTCTCATAAGAATTTTGCACAAATTAGTGAGATGTGTAAAAATTATCCTAGGAGTAGGGGGAAAGTTGCGAAAAAATTTCAAGAACCTTTTAGTAGAAATGTAAGAGGAAATGTCCCTAGTTTAGGTGGAGTTACAAGAGTCGAGTTAGGAAACCTATTGGAGAATTTTAAGACCGACATCTTAGGAGAAATGGGTTCTCAACTAGATGCTTTACAAGACAAGAAAAGGCAGGATGAAGAATGAGCAGCAATGAGTATCTTTTGTCCAAGATGTAGAACTAAACATCCCCATCCACTAAACAACATCTCCATATGTCACATCTGTATAGAAGAACATCCAATAGATGATTTCCCATCCTTTCCTAGGTTTCAAGCCATCTATAAGAATGGTGATGTAGATGAAACATCTAGGAGGCCTTCTTGGCAACCTAGAGACCAACCAACATATCCAAACTTTCCACCGCAACCTCCACTCTATTATTCTTCCATATCAACCACGTCAATAATGGAACAATTCAAGTTGGCAGAATTGGCCACCTCAGTACCCTCCTCCTCAATTTCCATAACAGCAATATTGGTCACCAGGATGGAGAGGACAACCATATCCTCCGCCACAACCTGTTCTTGCACCTAATCATCCTTATCCCTAGAATAAAACAAGCTTCCAGCAAATTCCACCTGGATTTGTACCTCCAGTTCCTTTTATCACACAACAACCTCATCACTTTCAAAATGTAAATCCTCCTTGGCTGACATTATTACCTGTGCAACTGATACCTAACCCTAATAATAAACCAAATCAATCTCTTAGTAGCATTGATTTGCAAACTCTTCCATCATACCTTATTTCGACTGTACCTGTACATGAAATTCAATTACGATCGGGAAGAGTCGTGAAAAATAAAACCAAGTCATCAGTCATCATTCAGGAACCAAGTGAAGAAGTTTAAAATTCAAATGAACCCATGAATGATGCAATTTTGGAGGATGTGAACATTCCAAAGGTTCCAATACACACCCTTCCTCCACAAGAAACTATTCAGGAGCAAATAATTCCTCCATTTCCAGAAAGACTAGTAATAGAAAAACCTGTAGTTCATCCACAGTACAACATTTTGAATGACTTAAAGATTATCTATATTAAAATCCCTCTATTACAAGATATCAAATATTTACCAATCTATAGTAAGGTAATAAAGGAGCTATGTATTAAACACCCAAGAAAGAAGCAAAAAGACCCTCTTACAATTCATGTTATAGGAGAAATGTCTGAATGTATGACAAGCCAATCCCAGATTGCAAAATATACAAATCCAGGATCCCTAGTAGTATTATAAAAAACATTGGCATAGAAAATACATTAATTGATTTAGGACCTGCCATTAACATGATGACCACTGCAGTTTTAGAAGTTTTACATTTAGTACAATTTCTCCGACCTACTCCCTCCATCCTAGAACTAGCAGACCGTACTACAGTAAAATTTGTTGGGTTCTTAGATGACATTGTTGTATCAGTAGCCTCATGGTAATAACCTATCGACTTTATGATCGTAGAATCAAAGGATCCTTCTAAAGGAAATCCTATTATCTTGGGAAGGTCATGGTTAGCTACTACAAATTCTTTTATAGGATGTAGGGATGGAGAGATGACTATTTCCAATGGGTTGTCCACACAAAGACTTATTTTATACTCCCCAGCACAACCAATAGCTGAAAATTCATGGTGGTTAAATTTTTTTTCCAGGGTTGAAGACTTTGATGATTTCTCTCTTCCTAGTGATTTTACCTTGGCACTTCAGGAGTAGACCACTGAGAATGTATTAAACCAATTTATTTCTTCAACAACCTGTAAAGATTTTCCTCAATCGTTTGGTCAATTTGATCAGATTTTTGGAGATGAGTTTCAAGAGAATATAGCTCTCTCAATGTTTATAGAAACACCTTGTGTCTTTAAAATTGAAGAGAATACATGACTGTATACCATACCTTGTGAGTTTGGTCCTGGAAAATTTCTACACGTAAACGCAGGATTAAATGAAAACCAACAAGCACAGCTGCTTAAAGTTCTTAAGAAACAACCTAGAGAATTTGCATGGGAATACACTGCTATGAAGGGTATACACTCCAATACCTGTATTCACCACATTTATATGGATCCAAACATTTCACCTGTAAGGAAAACATAGAGAAGGATGAATCCTACTCTAAAGGATATAGTAAAAGAAGAATTACAAAAAATCCTCACTGTTGGTTTCATCTATCCTATCTCCAATAGTGAATGGGTATCTCCTTTAGTAGTAGTCCCAAAGAAAGTCACAGGGAAATGGAACATTTGTGTTGATTTTAGAGAGTTAAACAAAGCTACACTTAAATACTACTTTCCTTTACCTTTTATTGATCAAGTATTAGATACTCTGTCAGGTAAACAATATTTTTCCTTTCTTCATGGGTATAGTTGTTTCAACTAGATTTTAATAGCACCAAAATATCAAGACAAAACCACTTTTACATTCCCTTGGGGAACATACACTTATCAAGTTTTTCCATTTGGCTTATGTAATGCACCAACCACTTTCTAGTGAGCAATCTTAGGAATCTTTTCCGATCTTATACATGACTATGTGGAGGTATACATGGATGAATTTACGTCCTATGGTAATACTTTTCAAGAAGCCCTTGACAACCTCGAGAAGGTCTTGATTTGATGTCAAGAAACGAATTTATCCCTTAGTCACGAAAAATGTAAAATGTTACTGACAGAAGGTATAGTGTTGGGACACCATGTTTCTTCCCAAGGAATCAAGGTAGACCCTGCGAAGATTGAAGTAATTATTGGTCTTCCCTCTCCTAAGACTCAGAAAGAGGTAAGAAGGTTCTTGGTCATGTAGGCTATTACCATCGTTTTATTGAAAATTTCACTAAATTAGTTGTACCAATGTTTAAGTTGCTTACAAAGGACATAGAATTTCAGTGGACAGAATCTTGTCAAAATGCTTTTGAAATCCTAAAAGCTAAACTATTGGTGGCATCAATACTTAGGGGTCCCTATTGGTCCCTTCCTTTTCGCATATCTACCGATGCCTCTAATACGGCCATAGGAGTATTCCTTGGCCAAAAAGAAGGAAAATCACCTTATGCCATCTATTTTATTAGCAAAACATTGACCCCTGCTGAATTAAATTACACTGTTACTGAAAAAGAATTTTTGGCAGTAGTTTATTCTATTAATAAATTTCATCATTATATCACAAGTTATGAACTTTTTGTGCATATCGATCACTCCGCCATCAGATTTCTCATGAATAAACCAATTACCAATGGTAGAGTGACTTGGTGGCTTCTTTTATTGCAAGAATTTAACATTAACGTCATTGATCGACCTGGTAAAGAAAATATCGTAGCAAATTTCCTTTCCCATATACAACATGAAGATGGTACTAAACCAGTTGACAACACTTTTCCTAATGAGAATATATTTGTTATATCTGTTCAAACCCCTTGGTTTGCAGATATTGTCAATTATTTAGCAACTGGGAAAATAACAAACCATTTGTCCCCACATGAGAAGCGTCATATCATAGTTTAGAGTTCCAGTTATTCTTGGGTTGATAATGATCTCTTCCACACTGGTCCAGATATTATTAGTCGACGATGTGTGGAGGAGGATGAAATGACATACATCCTCCATGCATGCCATGATGGATCATGTGGAGGACATTTTTCTAATAAGAGGACGACATATAAAGTATTACATTCTGGTTATTATTGGCCAAGCATTTTTAAGGATGCTACCAAATATGTTAAAGGATGTGATAGTTGTCAAAGAATGGGTATACCTACATCATCTAATAAAATGCCTCTACAACCCCAAGTTATGATTGAACCCTTTGAGAAATTGGCTCTTGATTTTGTAGGACCAATTTCTCCCATGTCTTGTAAAAAGAAATATATCTTAGTTTGCATGGAATATGTCACCAAATGGGTAGAAGCTAAAGATTTATTTAGAGCCACAGAGAAATCGGTGTTAGAATTTATATATGAAGAAATATTCACCCGTTTTGGTGTACCTAGAGAAATTGTCACAGGTCAAGGTACTCAATTTACTTCTAAATTAATGAAAGAACTTACTACGAAATATGGTATTCAACACTGTAAGTCTTCACCTTACCACCCTTGGGATAATGGTTAGGTAGAATCAACTAATAAAGTATTAGAATCCATTTTAACTAATACCATTCACTTACACCATAAGGATTGGGCAGATAGACTCCTCGAGGCTTTATGTGCATATAGGATAACATGGAGAAACACTATCGGACATACCCTCTATGAGTTTGTGTATGGAAAACAAGTCCTTTTACATATTGAATTTCAAGTTAAAACCTTTCATATGGAAGCACAATTAGGCATGAATTTGGATGAAGCATAGAAACAACGAATATTACAGATTAATGAGTTAGACTAAATTAGACAAGATGCACTTCAAAGAACTATGTTAATACAGAATCAACGAAAGACATGGCATGATAAATTTATTAAACAAAAGCAATTCAATACTAGATATTGGGCACTACTATTTGATTCATGGTTTAAAAATTCTAAAGGAAAATTAACTACCCATTGGATGGGTCCATACGAAGTAGTTACAGATTTTGACAATGGATCAATAAAAATTAAAACAATTGATGGCTCAGAATTTTCCTTTGTAGTAAATGGACATAGACTTAGGCTTTATCACCAACCGACATCTAAACATGATTTTATACAGAATGTTTTGCAACAAAATGAAATGGAATTAATTGAAGGGGAAGCTATTCCTCCTCCTCCTGATCCTTGAAAAATATTTTGGGTTATTATCACTTGTATATATGTAAATATGTGCTTGTTTCTTTGAATAAATAAGAGTCATTTCTAATAGTTTGTTTACAAAAGACTCTTTCGCTTTTATGTCTTTATGAATAAATTGAATCATCTAACAAGTGGTTTTGTAGTTTGATTACAAATATTCTATCTCTATAAGAAGCTCATGAAGTATTACTTGGGAAAGGGAAGTATGTTCAATACATATCGGGTATCTTAACCTTTCTTGGGGTACTTTTGAAATTTTTAGCTTATAATAAAAATTAAAAATTTATAACCTTTTGTATATCATACTTAACCATCTCTTCTATGATTCATATGGTTTTTGGCATTTTGATTCAAATATGTATGATTATGATTTACTCTTTTAAACAGTTGTTCGATAAGACCCACTTTTCATTATCATATTTTTCACAACCTTATCTCTCACACCTGGATTACTAGTTAATCCTATACTTATTATCAAAACTCATGTCTCGAGTATTTTGGTTCTAACTCGAATAAAAGTGGAATTTTTTTCTGTGGGGAACATTACTTTTTAGAGAAGAATGACCGTTAGGTTAAAGAACAACTTTAAGTTATTCTCTTTTGACATAATTTATGGTCAGGCCATTATAAGATTACTTATAACTTTATTCTGAAAAAAATTGAATTGTGTGTTTAGCAGGATTTAACACGCTCTAGTACCAATCGGATTCCATATCTTTAATATCATTATACAAGGCAAACTCACCAGGGTACTAAACAGTCCCGCTGGCAGCTAGTCCATGCTAAGTAAAAACCTTACAATAGGAAGCTCGATAAATGCAAGTAAACCTGTCGGGGTACTGAACAGGCTCACTGGTAGCGGGGATATGCTTGCATGGTACCAAGATAAACCCATCGGGGTACTGAACAGGCCTACTGGTAGCGGGGCAATATCTGGTAAAAGAGATCTGGTTAATACACCACTATGCACATAGTTCGTAAAAAATAATAATATTAAAAATTCTTCAAAACAAAAATATGTCATGGCCAATTGTTTATAATGTCATTTGAGAATGGCTCTAAGTTGACTCTGCCCCGGCCATCTAATTCCGCATATACCTAAGATATCATTATCTTAGAAATGGGACCCATAGCTATAAATATCACACACTCCGGGGTACATTTAAAATATTTTATGATGACAGGATATCTTTACAATGAGGCATGGATGGCTAGTTTTTCCTATGGTATTATTTTGATTATAATATTCTCATTTATGTGGTCTTTCTAAGCATTGTTTTATTTTTCACGAATATACATCTCTAAATCATTTCTATTTACTAGTTAGATAGTTTTTTTTTTTACAAAATAATTAACAGCATGCTATCACTCTTTCATTTTTGGAACAAGCAATTCTTCTCTCTGTATGGCTTGAGGACACACCATATTTTTGGTTTGGGGGAAGATGGAAGATGGATTTGGAAAAATTAGATTGTTTTCACTTTTTATGATCAATCTATTTATCTCTGACAAATGATAAGTGTTTTGCAGGATAATATAAGCAATGGAATTTGATTATAGCATGAAGCATATCTTTACAGCTAAATCAATATGAATAACCGAAAGAAGGCCCCTAAATGAAATACCAAATGAGGATCTGAATAAAACATTGTAATATTTTAGTATTTATAATTAAAATTTGCTAACCAATTTTTGTTTTTTTGGCAAATAATTTTTATCTTCATATGGATGCTTAGAAATTTTTCTTATCATTTCATTTGGCAATCCTATCCTTTTACCCAATCATGCATATAAACTATTAATTGACTAAATCTCTTGATTATAAATGTGATTTATACTTTTAATGTCATATGTTCAACCTACCCAAAGTTTTACTTTGGACATGATTGAATTAATTTTAAACCTTATGAGTTTATTTACTTATGTATATGCCCATTGTTGGCTTACATTTCAAAATTTGCAATGACAGTGTGATATGTTATCTTTCTTTTTGCTTAGTGGGACCTAGCATTTCTTCGGTTCGGCGAAATGTTGATCCTAGAATTGTTATCATTTTTGGCAGTTAAATTACTCATTTAAACACATATTTTATTATCTTTTGTATATTTTATGACACGCAGATCGCTATTCAGCTCAGGTATGTATGAATTTAAGGTTTATATGAAATCATTTTATTATTATTATTTTTTATGGTTTTATTAATTAAAAATGGAATTATTAAAGTATATTTGATGTATTAATGGATTTATATATTTGTTTGCAGAATTTATAATCTTTTTGGGCTAAATTAATAAACAGATCACATTCATCCTTCCTTTCGCACAACACATCTAGTTCATCATCCATCCCGTTGCATGAAACTTGCTGGTAGTTTTCCAGATGTTGAAATGTGTTGTTGTAAACTGTAGCCCTGAAGAAGGCCAGTAGACAAACACTCCATTCGTCCTAGATCAATGCCCAGTGTATCCAGCTCACGGCCCAGCCTTCTGTTCAGCTCTTCGTCCATATTTCCCATCAGACTGCACGCTGCTGAGCATTAATTATGGCATTCAAAACGTGAAATGACTTGCAAACAAACTATTTTCCACGTGTCTGGGTGATGAAGCTGTGTTCTAGATATTATCTAGCCTGCATTCTCCTTTCCTCTCCACCACATCTACCATCCGCATGCTGGATTGTTGCATTCAAACAACGCTCTAGAATATTCACCACTGCACTCTCCTTTGTTCGCCATCAACCACCTGCTGCAGTATGGAAGGAACCTGTGCACCACATCTAAAGATCATTCACGTTGAAGAGGAGCCTCTGTACTCGCTGCCCATTAAAAAGATCAGAATCACGTTGAATAAGGAAAGATGTCTGTGCATTGGCCTGCAATCAGTTAAACGCCTTTAAGATTGACTAAATTTAGAGAGCAATCGACCACTAAAGGGTCTACTTGCTCATCTCTGTAACTATTATATATAGCAGCCTCTGTGTGAGAGATAAGTTAGTCAGTCAATTAGCTAGAGAGTGAGAGAAGAGTTCCTACTGTGATTTGTTCTTAAACACTGTATTTATGTTTCATTATCTGAATAAAGAGTTGTATGTGTTACTGTTGAAGATTGCGTTTGAGTAGAAGTTAGACATGCACCACCCCTGATTGCTAAGAGGGCCCCTCATCAACTAGAGGTTTCTTTTCTTGTTTATTTCTTTCAATTTTCCTGTTGTAGCTAGTTTAATTCACAGCCTATTTTATTTTTGTAATGCAATTTGATTTCTAAATTAGATAGTTAACTGCACACATAGTTTGTTTTCAGCTTTGCTTTCAGTCATTTAATTTTCAGTCTATTGTTCAGTTTATTTGCAAGTTACATAGAATAGATTGTTGTTTATCAAGTTAAGTAGATTTAATTTTGTTTATTTCATTTCTATTTTAATTCTCAGTTTATGCAATTTACATTCCATTTTATTAATATGCAACGGTTTCTTTATGTTTATGTTTATGAATTTGTTTAAGTCTATTTAGTAGTTCAATTCGCTTAATAAGTAGGTTTATTTCTTACCTGTATGCATTAGAATTACATTTGCATGGCTTCAGCTGAAGATTAGCTCATTTAGGACAATTTTTATTATTTTAACTGTGCAGACTATCATTCAGACAGCCTGTTCAGTTGGTTATCCAGCCACCCCTTTCAGACACATAGTTCAGTTCGTCATTCAGCCCTTAAGTTATATTTTTAGTGTTTTTTATATATTTTAAGATTGTTTTCAATTTTGTTTTGTTGATGTTTGAATTATGCTTTGTCTGTAATAGTTAAATAATAGTTTTATTCAACATTAAAGTTAAAGTTTAATTGTTTTAGGTTGTTTGTTAAACTTTCATCATTTTCCTTATTTTTTTTTGCCTTAAATATGTGTTAAGTTGTTTGTGTTTTTGTTTCTTGAATATTATTTCTGATTTTGTTTTACTACTGTATTATTTTGTGTTTATGCTTTTTATATTGATTTATTTGTTGTATGTGAGATTTAGTGTTACATGTGTTTTCCTTAGTATGTTTTTAGATTGTCTCTTTTATGTTGTGTTACTATTGAAAGAACTTGTAGGACATAATCTAAAGATATTTTCTTTATCAACTTTTCTACTTGCTTCTTTTATTTTATTTTCTTTATTAACTTTTCTACTTGCTTATAAGTTAAGTTCTCCTTGTACCCTAGTTTCCCTTTTGAATAGTTAATTGTTGATTATATTTTAGTTTAAAGATTATTATTAATTATTTAGTTTAATATTCTGTCTTAGTTCAATTACTTTAATAATTGCATTTCTAGGAGTTTGACTCAGTTTTTCATTTTGAAAGATCTTTCGATCTTTTGTTTGTTAAAATATTTACATGACACCCTCTACCTTCACATATATTTTGTGTCAACTCTAAGCTTACCAACCCCGATTGATAATTAAAGAATAGGTGGATTAATTTAGACATTATAGCACCCAACAACCCCTTTGTTCTTTTCCGAGCCATTGATCTCTAGAGGAAATGCTTCGAGCCATTAATCTAGTAGATCGCAAAACATGAAACTTCAACTTTTCATGATCAAATTATTAACTTTATGACTTCCGCCTTTCTCCGTCTTTCCACGCCGTTGATCTGTAGGGGATTTTTCCTGATCATTGGATCTGGAAGATCGTAGAAGGTGGAATATCGACCTTTTATACTCGGAAACTTTGTGTTTTTGCTTTCTTCTCTTCTTGCCTTTCCGCACCGTTGACTTGTGCTAGAGCCTTCCTGACCGTTGGATCTGGTAGATCGTGGAAGGTGGAAGATCAACCTTTTATACTCATAATTTTTTTTTCCTCTTTCTAATCTCTTCCCCTCTACTCTCTTCTAGACCATTGATATTTGTGGACACACTATGAGTCATCGGATCTTGATCATGGAAAGAGAAAATTGGGATTCTAACTTTCGAGATCGAACCCCTTTTCCTTTTCTATTTCCGCCATTTTCTTTCTACACCGTCAATTTTTAGCAGCAGTGCTCTGAGTCGTCAATCTGGTGGATCGCAAGATGTAGAACTTCAACCTTTTATAATCGAAAAAAGTTGTGTTTCTACTTTTTTCCCTTTGACTTGTGGAATCCTCATGGACCGTTGATCTCTTTTCCGGGTTGGATCTCCACTATCTGTTCTCGTCAAGACTTATTCTTAATCAAATTTTTCATATTAGGCTCATTTCCAAGGTTGATCCTAAGTATTTTTATCCAATTTGGCCTTCAGGCTTAGGAATAATCCTGCCAAGCAACTTCAAATCACTTTTTGCGTGCATCTAGGTCATAAGACATGAAATTTTTTGACCCTACCCCTCATTTTTCACTGGTATGGACCTTTGAATGGGAATTAGTGCATATGCCTTGTGTATAAATCTTCAAAATTTAGCACAAGTGCTAACACCGACTCCAACTCAGGGTTGTTATCCTCCCTATGAGATAGGAAACAACCATGTAGACCAAGTGCTTGAAACATCGAATTCTCTTGAAAAAGAAAACTAAATGACAGTCACTGCTGGAGAGCTTACTGCCTTCACCTCAGGATTTAAGTCTAACAGGGGGGCTATCAACACATGAAATGTTAAAATAAAAATGGTATATACAATGACAATGGAGCTGAACTTACTTTTACAAAAAATAATGTTTGAGGATCCTCCCATTTACAGGAGCCCCAGATACCAGTCCACCCTCCATCTCTTCCAATAGGTAGGCATTCTTTCCTATGAAGGCTGCAACTTTATATGGGCCCTTCCATAGGTGATCAAACTTACCGTGCTTCCCCTTGTCCTCATCTAGTGCATCCCACAACAAAACTACATCTCCCAACTGCAAATCATCAGGCTCAGTCCTTCTATCAAATATTTCTTTCATTTTTTCCTCAGACCCATAAACTTACTGGAAAGGTGAGGTTCCAATGGAATTCTTCACATTGATTTTATCAGCCCACATAACATGGATTAGCTTTATGTGCCAATCTTTCTTTTTATCCTACAGTATCTTCTTGATGATTCTCATGAGGCTCTTATTTCAAGATTCTGCTATCCCATTTCCTTGAGGATAGTAGGTTGTGGAATGTCCCAACTGCATGTGATATTTGGAACAAAACTCAACCATCTTATTTGACTTGAAATAAGGAGAATTATCAGTGATTATCTTCCCGAGGTCCCCAAATATTGATAGGATATGCTCCTCCACAAACTGCATGATCACTGTCTCGGTAGCTTGTCTTGTGGGGATGGCCTCAATCCATTTAGTGAAGTAGTGATTAGCAGTGAGGATCCACCTGTGTTGTATTGAGGAATGTGTATTTATTTCTTTGATGAAATATATCCCCCATTACTGGAAAGGGGATTCAACTTTTATGAGTTTCAAAGGTAATGGTAATAGCTTCCTTCTCCCCTCAAAGATCTGACATTTGTGGTAGGAAACAACTTTCTTATGAGTATTAGAGAAGATGGTGGGGCAATAGAACCCTACCATCATGATTTTGTTTACAGTGGATTTTCAATAGTGATGGCCTCGATATTCTCCTACATGGAATTATTCAATGATCCTCTTTTCCTCCTGCTCATTCACATAGTTTAGCAGCACCTGTCTCGGTTCCTTCCAATACAATTTTCCCTCTAAGATGCAAAACCTAGATGATTTATGCTTCATAAATATAGCCCTTGTCCTGTCCATACCCTGTGGGGCCTATAGATGTTGTAACACAAAAATAATATCAGTGTACCATGAGGATAACCAAAAATTCTCACCTACTGGGGGACCTGGCTATCCTTGAGGATTTTTCTCTTTGGTCGACAATTCAACAATCATGTGCAGGCTAAGAGCATCATAGTTGGATTGGTCCATAATCTTGGCTAGTCCTTGGCCTTTAATCAATTTGGTGGGATTGATCTCAAGTTCATACTCAAGTAGGACTGCTATCCACTTTCCCCTTCATCCCTCAGTATCAGGTTGGGTCATAATATCCTTTACAACGTTCATGGGGACATGAGAAATGATATGGGAATTCCGGATGCACACTCGAAAATCCTTTAAGGCCTGCACCAGGGAATAATCTTTCTTATCTAGGATATTATACTTAAGGGTAGCATCTATCAGGGTCTTGTTGTAAAAATAAATGTGTTGTTCATGTCCCTCATGATTCTTCTGCAGCAATACCCCTGCCACTGTGTGTTTTGAGGCAAATGAAAATATGAGGAAATATTTAGAAAAATCAGGGCTTGCAAGTACAGGTGATTTAGATATAGCCTTCCTTATGTCTTGAAAGCATTGTTTGGATTCAGGATTCCACTTTATTTCTTTATCCTTTCCCATCATATCAGTTATATATTTCACTATTTCAACAAAGGAAACAATAAATATCCTCAGAAAATTTACCTTCCCCATAAAGGATTGAACCTTGACTTTATTTCGAGGGAGCTCAATTTTTTTGATCGCCTAAACCCTCTTTGGATCTATCTTGATGCCTTCCTAAGAAATTATATGTCCCAACAACTTCCCTTCTTTCATAGCAAAGAATGACTTCTTCGGATTAAGGGAGATGCCAAACTTCCTGCATTTTCTAAACATTCTCATAAGGTGAGCAACGTGCTCCTCATCAGACTGTGAAAAGAAAGAGATGTCATCCAAATAGATTACCAAGATCTTTTCCTTTTCATCAGTGAAGGATATTTCCATGGCTCATTGGAAAGTTTCCCTTGCATTCATGATCCCAAAGGGAATTTTAACATTCATGAAAGTGCCCCAGGGTGTGCTAAATTTTGTCTTATTTTCATCCTCTATGTGCACCATGATCTTATTATAACCTGAGAAGCCATCCAAAGTGGAGATCCTCTATGAACCCACCACTCTCTTCAAGATATGGTCCATTTTGGGATGTGGGTAATGGTAATTCAAAGAAACTCTATTCAATTTTCTGAAGTCAATGCATATTCTTATTTCCCCATTCTTTTTCCTAACATGGACCATATTTAACACCCAGTGTGAGAATATGAGGGCCAGAATGATTTTGGAATAAAATAACTTCTTGATATCCTTTTCTATCAAGGGAAGCAGTTGGGATTCATCCTTCTTAGCTTCTATTTAAGAGGCACCTCATCCTTCTTGATTGTTATGGTATGTTGGATTATGCTTGTATCATAAGGTGGATTATGCTTGTATCATAAGGTGTCAGGTCACTGTAGCTCTAAGCAAGCACATATAAATATTCTTTCATCCGTGAGATGTATTTTTTTTTGGATTCTAATGAGACGGTCCTTGACATATTGATTATCTTGGGATTCTCTTCTATCCCAATTTTAAGATATTCTACATCTTCACAACTTGGGACCAGCTGGGGTTCCTTGGAAACATCATTAGAATCAAAAATATTTTCTAAAGGAACTAAACCTTTGGGGACAGAGTTACCTTTAAACTAGAGGATTTCCTTGCCATAGAGATGGTTCACATATTCCTGCTATCCATCAAGCTCTCACAAATCTAGCTCCCAAGCTTCCTCATTTTCATCACCACTAGCATCTTCAACAGGAGTAACACCCTCATTTCAAGGAATTTATTTAGGAGCAATAGTATAGATTTGCAAGGGTTCTTGAGTGGGGGGAGCCTCCTCTAGATGCTCATTTTATTCATCAATAGTCAATCCATCAAACTCCCCAGTGAGAGTGAGGAACTTCTATATCTACTTGTCATCTTCAAAGACTTTCCAACTTTTGACATTATCAGGGATAGAGGGCCTATGCCTAACCTCAATTTCATATTTTCCACTGGGGTGCATGGGAACCTTGAAACCAACAATATAAGTGGCCAAAGAGTTGGCTATATAATTATCTAACCTAGGGATTAGAATAAAATTGTACTTTTCCAAACATGCTATTAGGTCCTGGGAAGCTTTCCTGTAACTTCTCATTCTGGGGTGTCAAGCCTGATATTATCCTGTAATTTGTTTAATGACCATCTTAGAATCTCCATGTATCATTACCCTTAAGACTTGAAAATCCTTCAGGATATGAATGACTAACACCATAGCCTCATACTCTACCTCATTATGTTTACAATCAAAGGCAAGTCTATACGAGTAGTTCAAATTTCTCCCTCCTGGGGGTCTCACCCAAACTCCAGCTCCTGCCCCTTCGCTACATGCTTCCTCATCAAAACTTACCTCCCATACTCTGTCCAACTCCTCCTGAGTAGTTACAAAGGCAACGTTTTGTGAAGTACAGCTGTCTGTGTCTCCTTCTGTGAAGAAAATAGTTGATCCAATCTCAATGTCCAGTGCATAGATGGGGTGGTTGTTCGGCCTTTCAGCATTGGTCATCATGTATGCTAACTTTTTCTCCATAAAGAGCCTCCTCTGCACTCCAAAGATAGGGATAGTGGCATAGGACATATCCATTTGAAGGTCACCTTTAAGTTTGGATGCCCACAATCTTAATAACAAAATACCAAACTTTGGAGGAATGTCAGCAACAACTACATCCATGACCATGTTTTTGGTAGGAATTTGGGCTAAAGAGATTACTAGATATTTGATCAGTCCTAGTCACCTGAATTTGTTGGAATCAAAATATAAAAGGTCTTTGTATGGCCTGGTCACTTCCAATCCTAGACCCTCCATGACTATCTGAGGCATCAGATTGTGGGAGGCTCCTGAATCATACATGGAATTATGTAAGATGGAATTATGAATGTTCAGACTAACATAGAAAGGGGGGGTATCTTCATCAACAAAATCTTCTACATGGAGTCCAAATAGGAAGGTGAGATTATCATCTTGGAGATTCAGGGAATCTGACATTGTAGAAACTTCTCCTGGAGGCTTCAACACTGTGGCAATTTTGGAATGATATTCAGGATTTTTTAGCAATTCAGTGAGAGAGACAGAGATTTTTATCTTTGCAATTTCATCCTCCAGACTGAAAGAATTCTTCCCTTGATTTGAGATCCTTGGATTATCTTTTTTTTATCCTTCCCTTTGGCCTCTGCTACATTCATGAAGGCATCCTTAGGGGATGAAATGCTCTTTGGTTTTCTTGTAGAGGATTTCTTTGCTGCCTCTTTATTTTTTACTACAGGAAAATCTATGTTCGTCAGACCAATATGTCTCTACACCTCCATGAAAACAAGTTGATATCCCCTCTTGAATTCATATGTTACCCCAGCACGCGTCTCTCCCCTTTAAAGACAAGCCTGTTGGTCCAAGAAAAGTGCACAAGGAAGAATATAAAGTGCAAGTGCAAGACAGGAAAAATAGGGGCGCGATGGAGAAAAGGATGGAAAGCAAGCATAGAAGAGAGAAAGCTACAACATAGATTGGTGTGATGAGGAAAAAACATACCTAGAGAGGCAGGTAGAAGAGTAAAGGTTGGACAGGTGTAGGTCAAGAAGGAATACAGGGGCTTGAGATCATGGAAGAATAAAGGACAGTTTTGCAGCTAGTTATGACCTGTACGGGCAAACTAAAAGACGTTTCTATGGCTAGTTATGGCCATTATCAATGAAATGCAGGACATTTTGCGGCCAGTATGGACTTTCATCAAAGTAATAGAAGATATTTTGTAGCTACTTATGACTGTAATAACTAGGTTGTACTCAGTCGACCCTACGCGGTCTTGTAAACAATATAAATAGGAAGAACCCACTCTGTATAAGGGTTAGCTTTAGAGGGATTGTATTAATTCATTGTTGACTTAGACAGAAGTCTGTTAGTAGAAGGTTGTTCAGCCAAGGATCTACAGCTGTGTGCACAGACCATTTTGTAGGAGTTAATCTGCACGTGAGTGCGTAGACAGTAAAGTAGAAGAGTCGATCTAGGTTGTGTGCGGATGAGTAGGTGTAGATAGAAGAATAAACCAGAGAGCATGAGAGCAAGAAGATTCTGAGCCAAATAGACATATCTTAAAACAGTCTGTAAGTCGCAGACTACAAGGTGCCATATATTTCTCATGCCAAATGAAGAGCACCTTGGTGGTTTTACCCAGATGGGTTTCCACATTATTTCCTGTGTTGATGAATGATTGAATGTTAAGTGTTGAATGTTTAATGATTAATATTGAATGTTTGATTATCTTGCATTATTTATGATTATTGCTTGAATTAATGTCGCAATATTGATAAACACAGTAAATGAATGAATGAATAAAGCATTGTCGAGCAATGTATATTACTCATGTTAAAATACTATTAAGTTATAATACTATCGCGCTATTGTCATTTACATTTAAGGAATCAGTTGTGTCACATAGTTTCACCAGTTGTTAAGTTAACAAGGACAAGGTTGTGTTTCACAATGGTTGTGTCGCACTATTGCACCACCGTCGAGTAGTAAAAGACTCCATCCTTCCATCTCTATTGAGCGCCTTGGCATGCACCAAGGGATTATAATATCTCGCTAACTACGGAAACATGGTTCTAGAAGTTACACATTAAGATGTCTCGGGTGAGACTGCACCTGCCTCGTCGATGTTGCCAACTAAGATTGCCTCGTCGGGTCGATGTCTTTGGGTGTTTTGTTGGTTTTGTGTTGTTGTTGAACCTAAGTCATGAGAGTGGGGAAAGTAGGCCAACAAGTGGTTCCATTTCCAGGGCCCTTAATCATTTGAGTTGAGGGATATGTTGTGGCATTCGACAAAGAAGGAAATAGAGGATTGGTTGGATTCTAAGACGTTGGTATTTTCCCAAGAAGAGAGTACAAGATCATGGTTGAGCACAGAAAAGTAGTTATACTGATACATATACTCTTATATTCATGAGATATACTTTGTAGAGTTTCCTATTGTGTTGCATGAGTGGTTGTCAAGATTAGAAACTTGGCAGACAAATTTCCATAGAGGAGAAGTGGTCGAATAGAGTGATCAATTGATTCGCGAGATAACCAGTGTAAGTAACCCCATTTCTAGAGCTGTTGATTTTTGGGTAGATAGTATTTTGCAAGGATATATTACTAAGTTTGCAGTAGAGACGATAAGCTCATATAGTGAGGGCGAAAGAAAAATTTTTCTAAGGGTCGCGACGAAGGTACTTGTTATCTATAAGTACATGGATAAAGATGCTCATCCATGAGAAGGGTATCTTGCAGTTGATTCACATATCTAGAGGAGGGGATATGTCATAGGAGACCTATAAATAAAATGGTAGATGGTGAGCTGAGATGTTCCTAGGAAGTACAAAACCTGAACTAGAAGTTGGATTCCTAAGGAGTGGAAGGAGATTCAAGTTAGGAACAGGGATGATTTTAAGGAACCATACTTATTTAAAAGTGTATAAATGTTGGCGAATATTACCAATTCTTAAAACACCAACTATAAAATGATTGGCGNTAGTTAGGAAAGAGAAGAATGACAGTAGAAGGTCGACAGACTCCTATTATGTTTGATAAAAGTGAGTATGAAGTTGAGTCACGGCTAGAAAAAGGGTCTTGCAATGAGGAAGAAGACTATAGCCCATTTTTTGAAGGAGCTGAAGAATCTATGGGGACACCAAGGTCAGGACACAACTACGTCACATCAGGATTATCTCCAGAGGTAAGGTCTAGAACCTCATCTCTTGAAAGAGTTTTTAATAATGATAGTTCTAGTATTGCGACTAGCACACAAGGAAGTCTGCCTACATTTAATTATTCATTATATAACCTCAACACCAACTCAACAGCTAGGGAAGATATTAGATTACCACATTCAATGTGAATGGAGAAGAAGATTCAGAGCAACATTGGTTCCTTTGCGAAGCTGTTTTGGATGGTTCTCTTAGTTCATAATGCGGACATAAAGAAAGCACATATGATCACAACTCTACGGGGTCGCGCACTGGATTGGTTTATGAATTTTTGCATAATTCTAGTAGGAGCCCCATAGAAGATCCTTGATGAGATTTCACTTGCGATGATCTGTGAGTTCAGGAAAACTAAATTTGAGTCGCAGTGTATCACCGAGATAAAGGAGATAAAGCAGTTACTGATAGAATCCATATGGGATTTCGATCAGTGATTTGAAAATTTGATGGCCAAAGTTAGTTTCTAGATGTCAGACATGTCGCATAAAGAGTGGTTTATTTCTACTTTATTACTACACATTCAAGCTCCTTTGATGCAACAGAATATTCTATCGCAAACATAAGCGCTAGAACTAGCGATGAAGCTGGAATCTTCGTTGATAAGCTAGAATTGATGCAGGGGTGATGCAGATTTAGTCATGGATAATATGATAGTACAACTTTAGGACATCAAGAAGGTTAAAGAATCATGTGAGGATTTGTGGTGCAAAATATTTCGAATGGATGGAAACACCAAGGATAATTGTCCATCGTACATGAAATATATCTCGTCAAGTGTGCCTAACCCATTAAGTACCCACGGACTACCCTGATGTCGCATATGCCAAACTAGAGGGAATCTTGATGAGGATTTCCTATACTTGCAAAAGATTGTAAGTACCCCAGCTAGCCTATTCTGTAAATTTTGTAAATCAATAGGCCATGATGAGAAGGATTGTATAGCATATTAGCTCCTGAAGGAGAAGATAGTGGACACCTATTTAATGAAGAACGATGGGCAGTTTCATGCTGAACAGGTGCAAGCACACTACCAGCCTACACCTTTCCCATAGAATCAGTATCAAAATCAGTATTAGCCTTAGTACGCGCCATAGAACCAATACACACTGCAGAATTAGTACCCATCGTAGCAGCCACACTCTTAGGGAAGGGGGGTGGAAACTTTAGAGGTAGAGGAGGAGGAATATTTGGTAGAGGAAGAGGCCAGGTTACATGTTATAACTATGGATAGCTGGGCCACCATGCTAGATATTTCCATGAAATTGCAAAGACATGTTCATATTTCAAAGCATGGTACCATAATGTGGAGCAATGTCCTCAGTTGATTGTGAAGTGGCAAGCTTGAACTATCGCAGGTCCTAACCCTATGCAGAATCTAAATCCGAATCCAAATCATAACCTTAATGTTTAGATGATTGTTGTTGAACCAAGAGAGCTTGGTGTTGTAGTCATAACATGAGGAGGTACTGCAACTAGAGACGATCAAAATATACCCCAAGAACAACCGCAATCATGGCCACAGGTGCGACTCGCAACGCAAAATAAAGTACCATTCAATGTTCAAAAACAAAATTACCAGTATTTTTGGATTTGCAACCGGAGTTTGTAGATGCAGAATGATTGTCGACATCAGCTGAAGTCAGGGAGATTCCTGAATGCTTCCAATAGCTATTCCAAAAGTAGATTCCAAAAAAGGTTAGTAATCTCAAGTCGTTTCTATCAAGTTTCTTAGCACTAATTCAAGATAAGGATGTTATCATAGAACTACAAGAACTGATAGAAGAAACCCCAGTAGATTCGCAACCTGGAAGGAAGGTTAACCATGCCAAGAATAAATTCAAAACGGGGCACAAGTTAAGAATGAATGCATAGATAGGGGATTATGACATGGATTACATCATTCTATATCTGGGGTCGGACGTCAATATTCTAATGTGGAAGACCTGGGAGAGCATGGGTAAGCCGTTCTTGGACTGGTCCCTTATCTAGTTGTGACTTCCAAATCAAGAGAAGGTACTACCAATTGGTAGGATGAGTCGAGTCCTTGTCGACATTGAGGGGCTGCACATATTCATATACTTTGAAGTCATCAACAGTTTTGATGACACAAACCCATATCTCGCGCTTCTAGGGATAGATTGGGCCATAGATAATCAAATCATTATAAAATTTGAGAAAAGAATCCTCTCATTCGAGGATGATGAGATGAGGGTAATATCGCCCATGGATCCACTAGAGGGATAGAGGTATGTCAAACATGTCAATAATGAAGGACAGGGTGATTATCTAGACCATATCTATCATGTTAGCACCTTAAAAGATGATTATGTTAACCTTACAGCGGATGGAAACCTAAGCTAGAGAAGTATTAGTTCCTGTACATTAGATTCAGAAGAGACCTTAGATAATTGGAAAAATAGATTGCATGAAGTCTCTATGAGGCAATGCGCCAGAGTTACTAGGTTGTATGGCGGGTGGAGAATCGGTTGAGGGAGTTTCCCACATATGAGGGTTTACCTAACCTTGCGACTTTCCCAAGTGAGTTTGAAGGACTTGTAACAAATTCATAACACTTGTCTGCATTAAAATATGTACTGAAGGCTACGCTTGCTAGATGGTGAGGGATGCATAAGCAATCCATATCAGAATACTCGCAATACAAAAGGTTGCTGGAAGTTATATTCAGTGAAGAAGTCACCGTCGTGAGTCAGAAATACATAGGGTTGTCAAACCTTGTTGAGCACATTAATCAATGTCGCATAGAGTTTGTAGAATACCCGGGATAAGAATGGGCCCATCATTTCATTCATACATTGGAAATGACACCCAGAAGCTGGTATACATCCAGGGAGTTGCGACAAGGTACTAAGGATTGGGATGAGGTGGTTACATAGTTCGTGCACACCTTTACATTTGCTAATGAGCAGCTGATAGTAGATCCTTCACTTTAGATGATCAAGGAAAACATATTCGCTGAAATCCTTGTCGAAGTAATGAGATCCCACCAGTGCAGCATGACTATCCAGCAATGGATGGCTAGTTACAATCTTGCTAGAGAACCAGACGATGATCCGAGTAACATAAACATACCAGAGTTGAAGAGCAAGCGTGAAGTCGAAGGAAGTGGTATTTTGAGCGACCAATTCCTAAATCCGCTAAAAATTAAGAAAGTAAACATTGGGTCACTGAAGAACCCAAAGTTTGCCAATATAGGGGATTATTAGGACGATGATATGGAATCAAATATTACAGACTTTCTGCATGAATTTTAGGACCTATTCCCTACCAACTTCTCAGAGATGAAGGGAATAGTGGGAGATCTGGGAGAAAAGAAAATACCCCTGAAACCATATGCTAAACCATTTAAGGAGGGACCATATAGGTTGAATCCAAGGTATAAAGAGAAGGTAAAAGTTAAATTGGATCGCATGCTCGACGTAGGAATCATTGAACCTGTTGAGGAATCAGAAAGGATCAACCCCATAGTGATCCAGGATAAGAAGACAGTGGGAGAAGTCTGGATCTCTCTCAACCTCAAGAAGCTAAATGATGCATGCCTACACGACCCATTCACAACACCATTTACAGGTTAAATTATTGGAAAGCGTCGGAGGACAAGAGAAGTATTCATTCACCAATGGATTTTCTGGATATCACTAAGTAAGAACCGTAAAGGAAGATCGACACAAAATGACCTTTGTCACATAATGGGGATGCTACCAGTATACGGTAATTCCCTTTGGACTCAAGAATGTACATGTTATTTTTTCTAGAATAGTAGTTTATCCTTTTAAATATTTCATACATAAATTTCTTGAGGTCTACTTTGATGATTGGACTGTCTTTCTTCTAGTAAAAGACCATATTCAGAGTATGCACATGATGTCGGGCCCTATCGCCAATATCCGATCGTGCTTAATTCTAGGAGATGTATTTTTTGTGCACCATTTGGTGTACTATTGGATCATGTCATATGTCGCGATAGTATTTTGGTCGATCCAATGAAAGTTGCAATTATCCTTGACTTACCACCACCTACATTAGTCACGTAACTCATATCACTATTAGGACACACATGCTATTATAGCAAATTTATCAGAGGATATGGAGAGATAACTGCACCCATGGATAAATTGTTGAAGAAAGATGCAAAGTTCCAGTGGACAGAAGCTTATCAGGAAAGCTTGGACAAATTAAAGAACAAGATGGCCAATGCACCAATACTTGTATTTCTGGACTGGAAGAATGAGTTCCATGTTCATGTCGACGCATCGTCTGTCGCGCTTGGCATAGTCTTGACGCAACAAGGTGAGGGTGCGCTTGACCATCATATTGCTTTTTCTAGCAGAAAATTGTCAGTGACAAAGTGGGAAGGACTCGCCATGGTCTATGCACTTCAAAATTTTTGACACTATATGTTTGGTGGACATTTCAAAATGTACATTGATCATTCGGCTTTAAAATACCTAGTCAACAAGCCAGTGTTGGGGGGAAGATCTATCAATGGCTTCTCCTGTTTCAAGAATTTGATTTCTAAGTCATTGTTAAACCTAGTCGACTGAATGTCGGTCCTAACCACTTGTCAAGGATAGAAAGTGGTGAAGAACCCACCGATCTGGAAAATAACTTAGCCAATGTGAAACAGTTTGTGGTCACCATGATTGATGATCAAAATAAGAAGTTTAACGTTATCATCCACTTCCTGAGCACAGAATATGCACCTAAAGGATTCACCACGAAGAAACATTTGGTTTTCAAGGCTCCTAATTATACATTGATCGCGAGATGCCTATACAAATTTATCCTTGATGAAATATTGTGACGTTGTGTCTTTGACTATGAACGACACTAGGTAATGAGTGAAGCACATGTCGATGTCACAGGAAGACATTGTGCTGGAAAAGAAATTATGTGCAAGATACTGGAAGTTGGCTTATGGTGGAAAACTATCCACATGGATACAAAGAGCTTATGTTGGCACTGTGATATCTTCCAGAGGACACAGAAACCGTCGAGACACAATGAGATGTCTCTTGCGCCACAGATAACCCTTCAAGCCTTTGATAAGTGGTTCGTTGATTTCATCAGACTGATCAGTCTGCCAGGAAAGAGGAGTGGTGCACACTACATTATCACTACGAAAGACTATTTAACTAGATGGGATGAAGCCGTGCCTATTAAGGATTGTACTTCTACGACTGTTTCGAAGTTTTTATTTGAAAATGTGGTGACCAAACTTGAATGCCCAAAAATTATGGTGCATAGACCAAGGTACACATTTTGTTAACAAAATGATTGATGAGCTGGCTACAAAGTTCCAGATTCGGCATAATAAAATGACACACTATCATCCTTAGGTGAATGGAACGGTTGAAGCCTTCAACAAGATTCTGGAGAATGCATTAACCAAGGTATGCAATGTGTGCCGAGATGATTGGGATAAGAATGTTTTAGCTGTACTATGGGAATACCGCACCACTTGAAAGTGACTGACAATGAACACTCCATTCAAACTTGTGTATGGACAAGAATATGTTGTGTTGATGGAGTATATTGTGTCGAGCCTAAGAATTGTTGCACTAAAAGAAATGACTGACGTAGATGCTATCAAGAAAATATTATCGCAACTCGTTCAGATGGAGGAGGAACGCTTCGTCACGGGATTCCATCAAAACATAGAGAAGCAAAGGAAGAAAGCATGGCATGATCTCCATATCAAGACTAAGCAGTTCAAAGTCAGAGGACTTGTTTTGATGTATGACAGTAAATTTTTTAAGCATCCAACGAAATTAAAGATGCATTGGCTAGGACCATATGTGGCTACACATATTACTGATGCAGGCACAGTGAAATTGCACAAGCTATATGGAACGCCAGTCGTAGGAATGGTAAATGGAAGCCACATGAAACCTTACTATGATGGCCAAGACATGCTTGTGTAAGGTCGCTTCGCGCGTTAAAAAAAAAGGTGAAGGGAACTCTTATGTCAAACAGCTATGGCAAAAGCATGCTAATCATAGTAAAAGTAGGAATGATAGGCTTGACATCATTAAATCCTAGATACCTGAAAATATGTAGGTGATTATGACAACGAAGCATAATTAATTAGACAAAATACAAGGAAAATGGTTGCATTATTTTTGGTCCCATCAGTCATCTCCACCATAACTACCTTGACAGGTATAGATTAGAACTCGAGTATGTGAGTTGACTTTGGAATGCGTCGAATGAGAATCCCATGTGATAGACAAGACATTGATCTTCCATTGAATTATCGCATATAGGATGATCCCATGCCTATAAATATTAGGCTTTGTCGTCAAGGTTCAGTTTACTTGCACAGAGCGAAGAAGAACAAACCAGACTTTACAATAAAGAGAGCCGAAGCTAATGGTCATTGAGATTTCCAGTTCCAGTCATCACTCAGAAGTTACCATCACTTTGACATGCCCTATTGTTGAAGATATCACATCACCAGATGTACACCAGTGAGAAGAATATCCAGAAACAATGGTGATACCAAACCCATAGATAATTCCCCCTACCGGTCTTGCCCCTACAGTGGACCCGGTGCAGAATCCACCAGTGAACACCCTAGCTATAGGTCCACAACCGTTCATGCCACAAAGAGAGGTTCCAAAATAAACAAGTCCAAATATATCTAAGAAACATAAAGCTAAATCCACAGAGGAAGCACTAGAATTGCCACCATGCAGAGACACAAACACCACCATTGAAGAGCATAACCTGTTACCAAGTTACATTCGGCCAAGGAGAGAAGAAGCACCTAAAGTGAATCTTTCGACAAAAGCACACTCTTCCTTGGTTGCACCGCAGATCCCTATTGGCATGCCCCTACTGCTAAATATACTTTTGAAGCTGGCCAGTATGTAGTTTGAGGATACTGATACGCACAAGTAGGTGGGCATGGAGAGGAAAAATTACATGGTCACGCTTCCAGCCATGCCACCTGAGTCGCAGTTGGTCGTCACAATGGAGTGGGTGTGAGGTGTTGAAAGCACGAGCCTAATCAACCTGCTGCTTATGCTGCACTTTGGTCGGAGCACACAAGTAAGCATATATGTGCAACAACTCCTGGTTTGTTATCACGGAGGATATTTATGGATCAACCAACCCTATGTTGTGGATGTCGAGCTCATTTCAATAATAATAGTTTTTCTATTTCAAGAAGACGACCATGTGCCGTATCTACACACAAACAGAGATATGACAAAAATGAAGCAAAAATATGACCTCCAGCGTGCAGGTAGAGGATTCCTCATTTCCCCTATAACTGAAAACACAGTGAGGTTCACCATAAAGATTCTATATTGCAAGTTGTTGCGCAAGATGTGGCCTATAGAGTGCACCAATGGGATTGTGGAACTAGCTAAGCAATGCGCCATAGGAGTCAAGTTCAACTGATCACATTTTTTGTTGAACGAGCTGATAGATGATGTAGAGCAAGCGTAGGAGTACATTAAGGCTAAGTTCCACTACTCCTTGCTCCTATTTTTACTTCTCTCATGGTTTGTTTCGAACCACTAGAATACTGGCTGTAGGATGTTCCAGTACTCTTCCATGGTGCAATGTACTAGAACCTATGGGAGGACAAGGACGATAGGATCAGGCAGAAGGACAATAACATAGATTTATTTCTACATGGTGAGGCAATGCACGACATGATAAAGAAACAACACAGAGTAAGGGAAGCGACAATGTAAAAATACTCATCGTTCATAAACTTCTAGGTTGGTGTCCATAACATTATTCTTGAGTCGCGACAGGACCTAGACAAGCGAGTGCACCCGATAGGTTTTATGGTTACTGATGCGGATGTGGACATAGTCATCCAAGATTGGCCTAAGGAATGGCATGTCCCAGGAGACATGAAAATGGATCAAGGAGGTAACCAAGGAAATGGCCAAGGCGAGGGCCAAGGAAATGGATAGGATGATGACCTAAACAATAATGGGGGAAATAGGAAAGGAAACCCGTCGCAGGAGGAAGATGACAACAATGATGACAGTGAGCACAACACTGATGAGAATGATGGATAAGACACACCCATTGATGAGGATGTGTGAACCAAGAGGAGAGAATAGGAATAGGAGAACATGCATGCACACAAGAAACAGAAAGCTGATAAAGTAACTAATATGGTTAGCTTGGATAGGGAGGACATTAGCTTACTTGCAGACACTGTCACAGAAGTAGCAAAGAGAAACCTTGAGGGTCTCGGTTCAAAGCAGATGCAAATGGCCAAAAAATTGACCGAGCATGTCAACAAGATCACAGAGGCTATCAACAAAGTAAAAACCACTATCGAGGTCAATACATATGGTAATGATCCCAGGGATACATTAGTTGTGCCACTGTTGTTTCCTCTCCTCAAGCTCGGATTAACGGTGCAAGCATTGGAGTCGGGTATAGAATAGTATGATGATGTTATCAAGGCAATGGGGACTCTAACATTATATTTTTCCAAATTAGCGCTGGCCGACGTATATTACATTCAGCATGCGGCTACAATAGAGCTCCGGATCTGAAAAAATGTGCTACCTTGATAGGAAAAGAAAAAGACAAGGAAGGCGAAAGAGCGCAACGCCCTCCTTAGGGAAAAGGACCAGGAGATTGAGGTGCGTGAACATAGCAGGATTGCACTTGTTGAAGCCATAAAAAGTGCAGTCACATATTTCCCCATGGAAGAAGGCCACGAAGATGAAGATGCAGCCACAAAGGTTGATCGGCTATCAAATATTCTGGTAGAGCTCAGGAAGCAGGTAGAAAAGCTTCAAGCATAGAATATACCAAGAAAACCTCCTGAGGTGCTTGAAGAGTGTAGGAAAACAACATCTGAGGCTATTGAGAGGATAAGGTAAGGAGAAAAAATAAGCACTGAGGAAGTTGAATCCATTTCTGTGACATGGGAATTGCTTTTGGAAGATGAAGCAGTAGAGAAGATCAAGGAATATTCCCGGCAAGATGAACTAAAAATTTCAACGATCAAGGTAGACATGAAGAGTTGCCACTTAAAGAGAAGATTGCAAAGATAGATGAGCTGAAGCAGCTGCAACAAGAGGTAAAGACTCTGCATGACAAGGAGCAGAGTAGGAATGATGAGGTGACAATGCACCTATCTAAAGTGGAAAGTGTTGTAGGGATCATTCATCCTATACAACAGAAGCTCTAGCAGTTATCCAAGTCGTTGGAAGAAGTACCCTTGAAACATGTCAGTTTCGATCGTGTGGAAAAAGTGGCCAAGCAAGCTGAAGAGGTATGCGAGGAAGTTTCCTGGGTGCAACAAATTTTGAAGGAATTTCAGGACAAGGTTGATACTGTGGCACAACCTGCGCCAGAGACTTACATTTTCCCAGAGGATTATATTTTTCTTAGTGGCTCGAGACGAGCCATGTTGCAATCTCATAGATCACATAGGATTACCAATAATACACATTAATACAAACAAACATAACAGAGATAAGAGACAAGAACAAGTAAGAAGAATAACATATTATATTATAGTGAAAGGGTCCATACAATACAGAGAACTGAACCGAGTTCTCATCTGGCTCAACAGCCCAATATATATGAATTACAAACAGTTACAAATAACTACCTATCGATTCTATGAACCGACATGACCTTATGTGTCCGACCTAACCTCTAATTATTCGGATGACCGACTTAGTCGGCCGATCAACTAAGTTGGCCATCGTTCAAGTCAACTTATCGACTTGCTCTTCCAACATCTCCCCCACAAACAAAACGTTTCTTCATCCTGAAGAAACAAGGAGGTACAGAAAATTTTCTTTGCCGATCCTTAGGTGGTTATTTCTGTGCTTGGTCTTCATGGGCTGTGAATTCTAATTGTTGGTCTTTTCTACACACAGACTTCGATAATTGCTTCAGCTGTCACTGCTAGCTGATGTTGAAATGCTATCTAGCTTTGCAGTATTTTTTGGATGTCGATTGTTAATGTAGTCAGACTTGATAATATCGACATATTTTCTTGAATGGAGAGTTCTGCTATATTTTCCATGTCTGGACCCATAAACTGGTCATTTTCTTCCGCTGTCTCAAAAAGTCGTCTCATCTGCGGGCAGATGATGTCTAATTTTTCTAGATTTGGAATTGCTTGTTGCACCCATTGGTGTGCTTGTCGCTTGTGTTTCTGCAACTTGGTGGTTTTGAGCACTATTTGATTTTCAATTGTTCTCCTGAGTTCTATCTCTATGCTTTTTCTCTTTTTGAGTGCTTGGATTTCTTGTCGGGTTTGTCATACTTGCTAATAGACTTGCCCATAATATGCAGGCCAATCTCTCAGTACTTCTTCTGTAATGACCGACTCCTCCATGTGATCTCGTAGTACTTTGTATGCTTCTGTAAAAGCTGTGTTCTGCTGTGTCAGCAGTCGAACTGTTTCTTCTTTCTGCTCCTCTTTGGTATCCTACCTTTGTGCCTGTAGCGCCGACACCACACTCTCAAATAGCTGATAAGCCTTTTCTAGAGGCTTCTCGGTGTTGACCTCTGTCGGACCTGGTATCACAGATTGTACCAATTTTCTACATTTGTTAAAGAACTCGACTTGTTGTTTTTGGTTCTCGTCGAGCTCCCTACGTCTGTTCTGGCTCCTTGTTTTTTCTTCGATTGCCAAGGATTCTAATAGTTGTCTTAAATCTCCATCCTTTAGTTTAGTTGGTTCGACTGTAGTGGTCGATCCATGTTGACTGATGTGGACCATTGTTGTTTGGTTTTGATGGTCCTTCTTCTTCTTGTCTTTCTTTCTTTTGTGCTTCTACTGCTCTACCTGCTTTGGCACCTGTGTACCTGTAACAGTCAGAATTGGTTGCTGGCTAGCAGTAGTCAATGGTATTTTTGGTTGGTCTGGTTGGATAACTGCTGCAGCTGGTTGGATGGATTCAGAGGATCTAGATGCAGTTGTAGTTGGTGCTAATGGTTGTGGTGGAGGTGTTTCAAGTGTAGCTGGTTGGATTAGAGACTCTGGTTGATGAAGCGATGGTGAAGGTGTTGGTGAATGGTTTGGTGTGATTGGATTAGTGGAGATATGGTCAGGTGAGGGGCCGAGGGTTTGTGGAGATTTTTCCTAGAGGTTAGAGAATAGTTCCTTGATTTCTTGATTTATGTCATCTATGTCCTCTCCTTCCTCCTCTCTGGTCAGTTCATTGGCTGGTGGGTTGGGTTCGGGGTCGGTCGGAATGATAGATGTGGTCTGACTTGTGACAACTCCAGTTTCTTTGTTAGGGTTTCTCTCAAATGTTGAAGTGACAATTTCAAAAGTCCTCAGCCTCTAGAGTATTTGGCTAGGTTGTGGAGCAGTCAGTCTCGATCCACGAGCTTCAAACAAGGGGGATTTGGTGGTGAGCTTTTGAACCGATGTGAGTAACTCAGGCAATTTTTCAACATATGCCTAGAGGTCTCTGTCGCGGTCAAAATTTTCCTTCATGGTCTCCGACATAGCATTCTTGCATATGTCGAGTGGGCTTACGGAAGGCTGTTCTGGAATTATCTCTTATGTAATTTTGGTCAGAGATGGGGGTGGGACACAAGATCCACAACATTTTTAGCCGTCGAAGTGTTTGTGCTCTTTGCCCTCTTTGGTCGACTTTGTTGTGCCCCTGCTTTGACAAATATTTGGAACTGTGTTTCTACTGGCTCTTTGTTTGCTGCGGCATCTTCTATAATGTCACATGCTGTGGCTACCAGTTCTTCCTTTTCTTCTGAAGACTTTGGAATGATAAGCTTGCGCTTACCCTTCCCTTGCTCCTGTTCCTATGTTTTCTTCCTTTTTCTTAAGGCTACTATCTCCTTCGATAATTTGGTTATGTTTTATTTGGTGACAACATACTCTGGATCTTCAGTGTCTATTTCTCCCCCCCTGTCTTTAGTTGAGACAAGGCTTTCTTTAGCTGGCTTGGTTACTAGCTGTTCTGTTTGTGTCTCTTCCCTTTGTACTGTCGGAGGTTTGATTACGATTTGTAGTCAGCTAGTGCCTTCGACTGGTGTCTCCTCTGACACAAATATGTTTATGTATAGGTTGAGCTTGTAATATTCCTCCTTCTCCTGGTCTGTTAACGGCTCCTCTATTGAGAAATTTATTTATTTTTCCCTTGCTGGTATGGACAGAATTGAACCTGCCTGTCGAGCTAGCTCTCGAAAAATCTCTTCAACTGTCGGGTAATAGTCGAGAGATCTCACCTTTGCCTTGGTTCCTTGCATGTACCATACCATGGTATGGTCGAGTTCTAACTGGATGTGGGCATTTCTTGGGCAAACTTCATCGGATGTTCTGGGGCACCCTCCATCTGGTCATGCAGACTTTTAGCTATTGAAACCAGTTTCCAAACAACACTTTTTTGTTTGCAAGTTTTTTCAATGTTCCACTTTGGGCGAACGATTTGAATCTCAACATATGAAATTTTGTTGGTTCATGGAATTGCTTATCCCTGACAAGACACAAGGACTACATTACTATCCATAACATTAGGGATGGAAACCTGATAATTCCTCCCGACTCCTAACATTTTTCGCAGATACCTTTGAGCATGTTGGCGACATACTCAGCCCATTTGCATATCTTTCCTTTGTGAGAAATGTTATCCACAGCCTCCAACATATCTAGTTTGAGGTCGCTTCCTCGACCTGTCGGTGTAAGTGCAGTGGCTATGATTTTGGCCACTATTTGCGGTGTCTGAGTTTGTATTTGGCTAATCATTAGCCCTTTGGATTTTTTTCCTGATGCTGATCATGTTAACTCTTCTACCAGCCCTTCCTTGATCCCGACTGGTACTGGTTCACCTTGGTTTAATAGCCCAGTCAATTTGGAAATTACTTCCCCAGAGATTTCAACCAGTTGGTCGAAGTAAAATCTATCGTTATGACACTAGCTTATGATAAATTTCACCGTTGTTTCCTTCATGCCTCCAAAGCCAGCCATGATCGATGCATTGATGTAGTTTACAATGGTACTGTGGTTGATTTTCTCTACATCTTGTGTAGGCCTTTTGTTGGCATAAGCCCACTCTTTAATCTCGACCCATAGTTTCACCCATGAGCTCTCCTGAACCTTGGCATTCTTGATGAGTTTGAGTCTCCTCATCAATGGCTCCACGGTATGTAGTTCTTTAGCCTTGGCTTGAGCTCTAGTTTGTTTAGGTGCCATCTTGTCATTCTGCTGGTCAATTTTGCTTCGGTGTTCTTGGTTTTTAGTCGACTGATTGCTAATTTGCTCTTTCTGTTCGGAATGCTGTAAATGATCCTTTGGCGGTTCAGTATTTATAGTTGATGCGCTTGACATTTTTGTCGATGGGTGTATTAATGGCGGACATGATGGTCCAGCATGAATACTTGATTTTGCGTTAATGGTGATTTGATTTTGTCATCCGTAGTCATGAAGGTGGGATGGGACTTCCGAGGTCATTGGTCGATGTCGATTATGTGAACGGTCGATGGTGTTATGTCAATGGGTGTGATGTTGGTTGTCATGGTGGTGATTTCCTATCATACTGTATTATGTTTTTTGATCTTGTTTTAGTTTTTGGATTTTTAAATTTTTATAGCTTTTGTTTAACTGTTATGGTCATTTTTTTTTTCGAACTGGTTTAGTTTCTGTACCGCTTTAGTCAGGCCCCATTAACAAATTTCTGAAATACTATGCCTTGGAACGTCCTTAGTCGGACTGATCTATTGGCATGTATCTATTCTACAACATAGGGTCCCATCCATTCTATATGTATCTTTTTGGGTTTTCCTTTTACCCGACTATTGTATAGTAATGCAAGGTATCCTACCGACAGGTTTTTGTTTTTGATGTTTCGGTCGTGCCATGCCTTCTGTTGTTGTTTCTGGATTTTCTGATGTTGTAACACGATTAGTCGGTGTTCTTCAAGCTTACTTAGTTGCAATAATTAGTCCTTTCCTCCTTGTTCGACATCGACATGGAAAATTTATGCGATAATAGGTGTCTGTTGTCAAAAGTGTAGAGCAATTACTGCTTCCTGTCCATAAACTAGTCAGAACAGTGTCTGGTCCATAAACTAGGTATCTTTTCATCCCAGTCATCTTTGTCAATGTTACATATTTTTGTTAATCCTTTTGTTAATATTTTGTTAAATTCTTCAATTGCTCCATTTGACTAAGGGTGGTAAGCTATACTCCATCGATGGTTGATTTGGAACTGGTCCGTTAGTGTTTTAATAGTTTTATTTATGAAGTGTGTTCCCTGGTCACTGATTAGGGTTAATGGACATCCAAATCTAGTAATGATATTCTCATAGATAAACATAGCAACTATCTCAATGGAACATGTGTTGACTGGTTCTGCCTCTACCCATTTGGTTACGTATTCGACTGCAATTATTATGTACCTTGCACTTGTTCTTTTTGCTGGTATAGGAAATGGTCCTATGAAGTCAATGGCCCAAATTTCAAATGTCAAACTTCAGTTTACTGATATCAGGGGCATTTCTATACTAGGCAGGGGTTGACATATTTGTTGGCATCTGTCACATTGGCTTACAAAATTTTTGCAATCTTTGTGAAGTGTCGGCCACCACAACCCTGATTGTTGGATTTTCTTTGCAGTTGTATCTACTTGGAAATGTCCTCCTACAGGTCCGTAATGTGCTTCATAATATTATTTCTTTCATGTTCCAGTATGCACCTTCTGAGGATGTCGTCTAACCCCATTTTATATAGGAATCCATTTATGAGATTGTATGGTGTAGCTTTCATGGCTAAGATTTGTTTCTTCTTCGTACTCATTCCTTCTAGTGCTTGTCCATCTTCTAAAAACTGATCTATTTCCTCTAACTCTGCCAAGATTGATTCTATTCGAAATAAACGTGCATCCAATAAGTCGTATTCGACTCCTGTCAATTCCTCCCCTGTGTCGATTCGGGATAAGTGGTCGGGACCGACATTTAGCTTACCTGGTCTGACAATGACTTTGAATTCAAATTCTTAGAATAGAAGTAGCCATAGACAAATTCTTCCATGGTGTAGAGGCTTACTTATGAGGTCTTTTAGTGCTTGATGGTCAGTGTAAAAGATAAATGGATTAGCTAGTAGATAGTGTCGATATTTTTGTAATGAAAAGACCATTCCTAATGCTTCTCTTTCAGTTGTCGAATAGTTTCTTTCAGCTTTGTTTAGTTTCCTGCTACTGTAAACTATAGGATAGTCCATTCCATCATCTCCTGGCTGAGTTAGGATTGCTCCTATTGCTAGGCCTGATGCATCGATGTGAACATGGAATTTGATCAACCAGTTTGGAAACCTTAGGATGGGTGCTTCGACTAGCTTTCTTTTTAGTTTTTCGAATGATATGTCACACTCCTCTGTCCAATTAAATTCCTGATCATCTCTTAGCAATTCTTCCAATGGGTATGTCATGTCTGAATAATGTCTTATGAATTTTCTATAGTATCCTGTATGACCAAGTAGTACCCTGACTTGTTTCGGATTCATCAGGGGTTTTAAGTCGAGGATGATTTTTATTTTTGTGAAGTCGACTTTAATACCTTCTTTACAGATGATATGCCCTAATAGTATTCCTATAGGATTTAGAAATATTCAATTCTTGATGTTTAGTGATAGTTGGATCTGCCGACATCGTTCCAACATAAGTCTTAGCCATTTACAATGGTCCTTTAGTGTAGAGTATATTGTCCAATCGTCGAAATATACTGCCATTGTTTTGTAAATGTACTCCTGAAATGTTTTAACCACAATCCTTGAAAAGACTGCAGGTGCATTTTTAAGTCTAAAAGGCATAACCCTGTAAGCAAATGAGCCAAATTCACATACGAATGTTGTCCTTTTCTGATCTTCTTTGGCTATTGGTACTTGATTATAACCTGAGAATCCATCTGTAAACAAATATCATTCATGTCCTGCTACCTTGTTTAAAATTTCATCAGCATAAGGAGTTGGAAATGGATCTGTTAATGTAACTTTATTGAGTTCTTTGAAGTCAACACAGATCCTTATCTTGGTTGGATCATGTTTCTTTGGTTGAACCACCATTGGACTTTCCCATTCTGATTGGTCAATAGGGTAGGTGATTCCTGCTGCAAGCATGTTATCAATCTCTTTCTTGACTATATCTTTGTATTTATGAGCTAGTTTATATGGTCTTTTCTTGATAGGTTGAACATCAAATTTTATGTCGATCTTCATTTCTCCCATTTCATGTACTAGAAATTTAATATCCTTAAATTCTTTCAGTAGGTTTGTGATCTCTGTTGTTTGTGCTTTAGACCATTAGTCTCCATTTTTTGCTATTTTTGGTCGATCATCATTTTATATGTCAACTTCTCTAGTTTTGACTTTAGTATCTAGCCATTCCGGTGCTTTAGGTTCATTGATTGGTCGAATTTCTTCCTTAAACTATGAGAATGTGGCAGGGAAGTCTGCTATAGTCATTCGGTCGGTATCCTCCTTGTCGGTTGTTTCAACTTTGAGTATTGTGTGAATAGGTTTGGTCTTTTCGAAATGGTTTGATTTCCATTTAAATATTTTCCCTTTCGAATTTTCATTTTCCAACTATAGTCTTGTTGACTGTGGTATTGTCCCAGTTTGTATATTGTTACAGTTTATTGTCGATCGGTTGTCCCTTAGGGTTTTTTTTCTGTTGTTTGTACAAATGCTTTGATCTATTTTGCAGTTTCGACCAGATTCTCATTTTGGGGTTCAAAGTTGAAATATTTGATAAAATTTTCTTTAAGTTCATGCCATAGAAATGTTTCACCCCGAGCTTCTTCCATCTTGTACCATTTGTTTGGTAAGTCGGTGAGTGTTGATGGAAATAAGTGTGGCCATGTACGTTCATCCTTATAGCCCAATCTTCTCCATTATTTTTCACATATCTTTATATGGTTTTCTGGATCCTTTCCTTGGGTAAATATAGGTATATGAGCCTGGTTGGTTAACTTCTTTCCTCCAAATATTTCTACAAAATAATTCGAAGCTGTTGTCCATGTCTGCAGTCTTGAATGATGGGTATCCCACCATCTAGCAGCTTGTACTGTAAAATTTTCTACTAAACTTTGTAGTCGGCCATGTTCACCGATGTTCCTAGATACTTTCTCTACATCCATAACCGTGGTGATTCTCTTTATTTATACCTTGGGATTTTTGAGGTATTTATATTTCTTGGTTGCAAGGTAGGATATTCCCTAATTTTTTTCTCAAATGTTTTTGGGATGCTGGACACCACAAAGCATTATTTGACTGGTTTCTTCTGTACTTTTTGAATGGTCTAGCATCCTCTTGCTTTTGTTTCATAGTTTTCAACCTTCCAATCATATAGTTCTGCATCTAAATTGTATCCTATTGAGTCTTGGTTTCCTAAGTAAAGTTCACCATATGTATTAGGTTCTATGTAATCTTCATTATTATGTATTTGATATAGTTATTGGATGTCAACTTCTTCATCAATTGGTTCTATCCAAGGTTCTCCTTGGGATGGATGAATAGGTACTATGACTTTTTGTCCATTCCCCTTTAATTTTATTCTTTCTTTGTCCAAGGATATCAAGGCTTTCATTTTTCTCCCCCAAGGTCAACCTACTAATGCTGGGAAGGAACTGGATCCTTTCTTAGGGTCAATAATTTCAAAGTCGAATTTAGTCAATATACCTTTTATCATTGTGTCGACATTTCTCCAAACTCCAATAGGTTCAATTAGGCCTTGGTCCGCCAGTTTTAGGTATATGCCTGATTCATATAATCAAGGTCTGCCTAATTGTTCCCATGTGTCTCGAGTCATAATATTTACTTGTGATCCAAAATCGAGTACAACTTGTTGGACATGGTATCCTTCAATTTCTAGGTCGACAAGTGGGTCGGCATCACTTTTATGTTTTTGGTTTAAGCTGCAGATATTCTTTGTTTGTTTTTTGGTGTTTTTGTTGTGTTTTATTTTATACAGTAAATCGATGAATTGCGATACTATTTTATCTTTTTGTACCAACTGTATTAGCTCTTTTACTGTGTCCTGTTGATTATCATCTTCTTCTTCCTGTCGAGCAAATTCTCTAAATATATTTTTTGCATCTTTATATTTTTTTTTTCTTTAACTGGGTCAAGATAAACATTTTTTTCTTTTATCTTGCTTATTTGGGGGTTATCATTCCCAGTTTTCATCCCTTGTCGGGTTACGATATGTAAATTATTTGTATTGATAATATCATGTTTTTACACACACGACAAGAAATTAACATTTTTCTTTTTATTTATCTTTTCAAGCATAGTAGGGAAATCCTCTAATGAGTGATCCCCTACTCCACAACTAGTACAGAATTTTAGGTCAGTCTTGTCCTTGTATGGACAGTCTATATGTCGATGTCCTTCCTTGTAACATGTGAAACATTTGATGGGTTGACGTGGTCAGTTGTCTTGATTCCCAAAGAATCAACCTCGACTTCCATAGCCTCCACATCGATTGTCAAACCGGCGTTCGTAGTGACGACCTTCGTACCTTTGATTATTTTGGTCGTTTTGCTCATTGTTCTGTGCAACTGCATCAGTCTGATATACTTCCTGATAATTTTGTCGATTCTTTAGATTCAGGTGGCACTCAGAGGTGTTGTGATTTTTAGTTTCACAGATTGCGCACCATGATGCTTTGCCATTCTTCATGTTGAATGGGAAATATTTTGCAGTATGCTCTCCATGCTCCTGGCAGATGTCGTAGAAACATTTTGTTTGCACAAATTGAACATCTTGTCGACTAATATTCTGTCGGTAGTTTTCCTTTGAATGTCCGGTCGTCAAGCACTTCATGCACCAAATATCCTGACTCTTAAGGTTTAGCTCTTTTAGAGATTTTTGCATGATCTCAAGCTGTTCCTCTAGTTTGTGATCCATGGAGTATGCTAGAATGTCTTCATCCATTTCTACTTGTAGAGATTTCATGAGCACATCTTCATAAGTTTTGAATGTCTCCAGACTGATGCGTCGATGAATCTTCTGTGATAGACCTGCAAGAAACCACTAGATTAATAGTTGCTCATCAATGACATAATCCAGCTGGCTGAGAAGGTCTTTCCAGTGTTTGTCGTAGTCGCGGACAGTTTCTCCTAGCTTTTGTGATGTTGTCTTTAATTTCTTTGCTTCCAAATTTTTTACATCTGGAGTTTTAAAGAACAATAGAAATTTTGCTTTGACTTCGACTTTAGTTGTTCAGGGAGTTCTCTCAGAGAAGGTCATATACCATGTTAATGCCCTTTTACTCAAGGCACCAACGAACTGTGCCATCTGTCTGTCTTCATTTGTAACTTGGTTTTCCTCCCAAGTCAACTCATTGATGAACCAATGTCATCTGGGGTCCTCATCACCCTCATATAGAGGGATGTGCGTTGTCATATGACCCATGTCAGAGTCACTCTCACTGTCTTCCTTAGGAGGTGGCAGTGGGGATAGTGGGTTATTTTGTTTATTCTTCTGTGCAAAACTATTTTTTACAGAACTCTCATTTTTTTGGGTCGTTTTAGTTGTTGTTTCTTCTCCGACAAGCAGTCGGTAGGGGTTGAACTCTCCTGTCAATGTCCAAATGCAATTATTTGTCTGCAGTTCCAAATTTTCTGTATATTCCAAACCTGTATTTGGCAGGGGGGGTGCTCCTTCGTGTGTCGGGTAAAGTAAGTGGATACTTCAGTTGGCAGGTAATGCTTGAAGCGTGACCCAATTTCCTTCTTCTGGTCAATGGATAATTAGATGATTATCATCATTTCTTTCGTCATCTAGTTGACTCCAAATACCAAAGTGACCAGCTCCTAGTCTGAGGTCCTCTTTGACAATGGTTTGTATCCTGGTACTCAGATTCCTCGGAGATAGAGGTCTTACCTCCTGGGGGACTTATAATTGGAGAGATTATTGATACTCTATCCACAAATCTTCTTCCATAAGGGATGTTTCTTCCATGGATGATTTTAAGGAACCATACTTATTTAAAAGTGTATAAATGTTGGCGAATATTACCAATTCTTAAAATGCCAACTATAAAATGATTGGTGATATTTTTCAAAAAATATTTTAATTTCCAATGTTTTTATATCATTTATATAATAATTTGGCGATTTTTAGGGTGAAATTTTTTTACCCCATCATAATTGGGCGAAATAGGGCTTCAAAAAATGCAAAATGGCGAATCTTTTTTGGGAGAAAAACATCGAAAAATAGCCCACTGGGCTAAAATTCGCCCCTAAAATTATCCCTGGTTTCTTCTTCCACGCCTTCCTCATGTTGGTCATGAGCCGACTCTAGTGGATTTCTCTCTTGGTGTGTCACCCTAGTGATCATTGCTCTTTGCAGCGCTATGGCTCTTTCTCTTCTCTCTTCCCTTCTTTGCAACCTCTTCTCCCTCTCTATTTTTTGAAAGCCCAATGAACCTTTATGTGACACTGTCATTTCGATTTCCTTTTTAGTTCGACTTTTCATTGCTGGTGAATGATTGCTCTTTAGTCGACTAGACTTCACCCCGACATACAACCAGCTACTCCCCCATTTCCTACTTGACACTTTAGAAATCCTGAATAGTTCTGTTCACTTGATTAGGAAGTATTCCCACTCCCTTTCGGCAGTGAATTTTTACCACTTCTTTTGTTTCTCCGCCCAGCTAGTATTTTGTGGCGGTTTGCGTAGTAATGGATGAGGTTCAACGATATGACCTGCTCCTTTCTCGATCAAAAATTTGAACACCAAGTTTGGTAAGGAACCCAAGAACTGTTTGGTGAGGTCTGTGTAGAATTTATTTTGGATAGTTTCCACCAAAGTTCATTCCTCTACGGCTTGCTCCTCACAGAATTTGTCGGCGATCTTTTAGAGCCACTCTGACAAGTTTGTTGTTCCCCCTTGAATCAGTTTATCTAGCAGCTGTTGGTCTTTAATCGCTTCCGGTTTTTTCATTCAGGAGTTTCTTCAAAAGCTGGGGCACTAATTCTACAAACTTCTCATGAGTCTCGGTAAAGAACCTTTCTTTTGCTTGAGCAGTCGTTAATCTATTTCTTCATGCATAATTTTGCAAGTAGTTTTCTATTTTACACTCCTACCAGTCTTTAATATCTTTTTCTGATATCATCTTCTTGTATACATCTCAGACATGTACTACTGGAAATGGAACCAATGTTGTAATCTCATAGATCACATAGGGTTACCAATAATCCACATTGATACAGACATACATAACAGAGACAAGAGACAAGAACAAGTAAGCAGAATAATAGATTAGATTATAGTGAAAGGGTCCATAAAATACAGAGAACTGAACCAATTTCTCATCTGGCTCAATAGCCTAATATATATGAATTACAAATAGTTACAAATAACTACCTGTCGGTTTAGTGAACCAACATGACCTTATGTGGCTGACCTAACCTCTAATTAGTCCGTCGATAGACTAAGTCAGCTATCGTTCAAGTTGGCTTACCGACTTGGTCCTCCAACAAGCCACATGTGAGTGTTGGGGGCCCATTGGGCAAGAAAAAGTGCATAAGGAAGAATTTGAAGCACAAGCACACGATAGGAAAAACAGGCGCGCGACGAAGAAAAGGATGGAAAGAAAGCACAAAAGAGAGAAAGTTATGACACAGATTGGTGCGACGAGGAAAATGCATACCTAGAGAGGAAGGTATAAGAGTAAAGGCTAGAGAGGTGTAGGTCAAGAAGGATTGCAAGATCTCAAGCTGGCGGAAGACTAAAGGAAATTTTTGTGGCTAGTTATGACCTGTACATGCAGACTGAAAGAAGTTTTTGTGGCTAGTTATTCCCATGATCAATGAAATACAAGATGTTTTGCAGCTAGTATAGCCTTTAATCAATGTAATAGAAGATATTTTGTAGCTACTTATGACTGTAATAATAGATTTGTACTCAGTCGACCCTGTGCGGTCTTGTAAACACTATAAATAGGAGGAACCCGCTCTATATAAGGGTTATCTTTAAAGGGATTGCATTAATTCATTGCTGACTTAGAGAGAAGTCTACTAGTAGAAGGTTGTTGAGCCGAGGATCTACAGCTATGTGCAAAGACAGTTTTGTAGGAGTTAATATACACCTGAGTGTGCAGATAATAAAGTAGAAGAGTCGAGCTAGGCTGTGTACGGATCAGTAGGAGTAGATAGAAGAATGAACCAGATAGAATGAGAGAAAGAAGAGTCTAAGCCAAATAGACATATCCTAAAACAGTCTGTAAGTCACAGACTACAAGGTGCCATATATTTCTCATGCCAGATGAAAAGCACCTTAGGGGTTTTTACCTAGAAGGTTTCCACGTTATTTCCTGTGTTGATGAATGATTGAATGTTAAGTGTTGAATGTTAGATTATCTTACATTATTTATGATTATTCCTTGAATGAATGTCACAATATTGATAAAAATAGTAAATGAATGAATGACTAAAGCAATTTCGATCACTGTATATTACTCATGTTAAAATATTGTTAATTTATAATACTGTTGCATCATTGTCATTTACATTTAAGGAATCAGCTGCGTCGCATAGTTGCACTAGTTGTTAAGTTAACAAGGACAAGGTTATGTCACACAGCGGCTTTGTCGCACTGTTGCGCCATTATCGAGTTGTAAAAGAATACATCCTTCCATCTTTGTTGAGCACCTTGGTCGTGCACCAAGGGATTCTAATCCCTTGCTGACTACAAAAACATGGTTCTAGCATTTACACATTAAGATATCTCAGGTGAGACTGTGCCTTCCTCGCAGGTGCTATCAACTAAGCATGCTCCATCAGGTCGATGTCTTTGGGTGTTTTGGTGGTTTTGTGTTGTTGTTGAACGTGGGTCACAAGAGTGGGGAAAGTAGGAAAACAAAGCCTTATCATGTTCTTCTTTGGTCAAAAAGGTGGAGGGTGAGTCAGTGTCTAGCTTATGGATTTCATCTTCAGCTAGATTTTCACCATCTTGATCCACATAATTTTCTTGAAATGGAGGTCTGACATGTGGATCAAGATGGATTCTCTGGTCTCTCTATTTGTTATGAGGAATTGTGGCCTTCTAGCATTCTGGTTCCTATTATGTTGCTCTTGATTTTCCCTAGGAGTTGGTATACCATCCACAAAGATTCTCTCCATCATCCTTTCCATGGTTCTTAGCATCGTGTCTATTCTGGCCTTTTGTGAGCTAGAGGTAGAGGGTTGTTCAAGTTATTTATCCTTTATTCTCTCTCCTCTCTCTCCTTCCTCCCTTCTCCATTCTCCCTCCTCTCTTCGTCTCTCTCCCTCCTCCCTTCTCAATTCTCCCTCATCCCTTTTCTTATTTCTTACAGTAGTAAAGTTTACCTCCACCCCTATGGAATCTTTCATCGTAGCTTCCAAGGAGGCTTATCTCCTTTCACTTATCCATAAGGTAAACTCACTATCGAAGGCTTCAGCATAGTGGAGTTGGGAAGAACCAATGGGAGGTTTGAACTGGGTAGGGATGACATTGTATACCTTCATAAACCTGTCAAAAAACACTTGGATAGATTCACTCTCCTTTTTCCTCATGAAGTGGTGTTGGGATAGATACAGCTTAGGGTTCTTGTGGTTTTCCCATTTGTCCCTGAAGGATTCTTCAAAGGATCGATATTTTAGGATGGAGTGGTATGGAAGTTTTGTGAGCCATATTTTAGCCTCCCTAGCAAGACATTGGGAAAACAGTTTGACTTTCATATCATCATAGTCTACCTCCTCCAAATTTGTCCAATCTGAAAAAAACCCAAGTGTTCTTTAGCTGAGTATCCCATCTCCCCATTAAATTGTCTGATTATTTGGCCATAAAGCAGGGGAAGGTCGTGAAGAGCATAAGGGAGTTGTAAAGGGGCATACCTAGCCATCCCTAGGGTTACAGTGGGGCTTCTAAGAGGGATAGAAGGTGGTATGACAAAAAAAACTTAGTTTGTTGTGAGTAACTGTAGAGCTGTGAGGGGTTTTTAGGATGGAATATGAAGGTTGATTAAGCTTTGAAGTGGTGGGAGACAAATATGCGGTAGTAGGTTGCCTTATGATAGTGGAATTTAATAGGGTTAAATCAATAGTAAGTGTAGGGCACTCTAGGTCAGGCAAGTATTGGAAATCCCTGCCTAGAGGCTCCAAGGTCTGGGGTGACCAGGAAATGAGGGGAAAATCAAATGTAGAGGTATCAGAAACTAGGTCAGAGAGGCTGGACTCATATTTAGTTCTAGGGAAGGATATTCCAACCTCCTCATTACAATGTTCAGATATATCACTAACAACAATAGCACCTTCAACAAGGAAGAAAATATTTCTGACTAACCTTTGTAGCCTATTGGCCCTTCAAATCAGACTCTCCGGATCGAAGACTTCTTGAAATGCCTCAACAACAAGGTTTCTCCTTGCATTAACTTTTTTGGTTGCCAGTATTTCCTAGTGGAGTCACTTTCAAAGATTTTTTGGACTCGCAAGAGCATGTACAACTAGTAAGTTTCTATGACTGGCTGCTCAACCAGGTCGCAGAGCTAAACAATGTCATTTCCCAAGGGGATAATTACTTCCTCGGAAATGGCACCAAGATGCTATCACCCTATAATTTTCCTATGGTTGTGGTAGGAAGTCATACGGGAACCATTTCAAACCAACATTTAGACTGTATTCTATCCAATACAGTCAGAGAGGGCTCTCTCTTGTCATGGGGTCATTCACATATACATTTGGATTTAAACACGCATGCAGAAGGATAGATTTCTGATAGTAACAGGATATTTGCATATTTAAAGATTGTAAAACAGACAGACAAGAAATACCATTGGGAAATGGAGTCACAGCCTGTAAATCTTCAAGGGGGTTACAGCAATAATGAGTGGTGATTTCCATATGAAATATGAGGCAACATAGCTATTATGTTCAGTCAAATTATCTTGAAGTGATGATAGATGGAAATGAGGAGAGAGCCCAGTGAAAACAAGAGGCATCTATCAGAGGATGAATCTCTGGGAACACCTTTAGCAGAATTATAATAGGGGACAATAACTGGGACATAGTACCTACCATTGGATGAATTCTATTATAGTCATTACCAACACATAACAAACACGATTTTTTATGGAAGGAGCGTTATCAAAAAGAAATTTCTTACATACAACCTAGAAATGTATTAGAAAAAAACACATACATGAAAATGAAATACAGGAAACAAATATTGAAGAGGAAAGAACTTGATGAATCTCAGAAAAATCAGACCATACTTTTCATTAAATCTTCCAAGAAAATAACAGAGCTACAAACCCGAGCACTAAGGCTTCTAAATGAAAGTTCTAACCCTTTATTCCTCTTTCGAGAGCATTTTTATAGAGTCTCGAGATATTGATACCAAACTTGAAACAAAGCCCTAAAATCAGTTACAAAAATGGGGATCAAACTCGAATGATCATAAAATCCCAACAACCTCTGATCTGGCAGATTCACCATGATTGTTGACAAAATAGGAAAGAATGTCGGGGCGTGCACGCTGGACAAAAATAGAGAATTAAGCACATTAAAACCATGTATTTTGGATGAAAATGATGGCTAAAAACACCTTCGATGATCTGCAACAACTTCAAAACATATTTGCATCTTTACCTATGAAATTGCTTTTGGACTGCAAATCTTACTTCAAGATTGATCCTGGTCTGTCGATCTGGGGTCTGTGGGAAATGGGGAATGGGTTTCTAGCTTTCTTGAGGTTCAATTTGGTCTTTTCGCCCCTACCTTATCCTTTCCTCCCTTTAACTTTATGCACCGTCGATCCCTGCAAGATTCATTTTTGGTTGTTGATCTAAGATCAATTTTGCAGGCTTCGAAAAATGGAAATTGGAATATCGACCTTTCATAACAAATAACTTTTACATTTCTTCCCTTTCAATTTCTCTTTTAGTGGAAATCGAAACATAGATCCTCCAACTTTATTCATCGAGATTTTTCCTCTTTCGCTTCTGCCCTTCGTGGAAAACAGAATGCGAAAAAACATATTTTCATATTTTATCAAATCTTGGTTTTGAAATTTCATCTTCCACCTTTTTGCTTTCAACTTTTCCTTCCAGACAAGAAATACCATTGGGCAATGGAGTCACAGCCTATAAATCTTCAAGGGGGTTACAACAATAATGAGTGGTGATTTCCATATGAAATATGAGGCAACATAGCTATTATGTTCAGTCAAATTATCTTGAAGTGATGATAGATGGAAATGAGGAGAGAGCCCAGTGAAAACAAGAGGCATCTATCAGAGGAAGAATCTCTGGGAACACCTTTAGCAGAATTATAATAGGGGACAATAACTGGGACATAGTACCTACCATTGGATGAATTCTATTATAGTCATTACCAACACATAACAAACACGATTTTTTATGGAAGGAGCGTTATCAAAAAGAAATTTCTTACATACAACCTAGAAATGTATTAGCAAAAAACACATACATGAAAATGAAATACAGGAAACAAATATTGAAGAGGAAAGAACTTGATGAATCTCAGAAAAATCAGACCATACTTTTCATTAAATCTTCCAAGAAAATAACAGAGCTACAAACCCGAGCACTAAGGCTTCTAAATGAAAGTTCTAACCCTTTATTCCTCTTTCGAGAGCATTTTTATAGAGTCCCGAGATATTGATACCAAACTTGAAACAAAGCCCTAAAATCAGTTACAAAAATGGGGATCAAACTCGAATGATCATAAAATCCCAACAACCTCTGATCTGGCAGATTCACCATGATTGTTGACAAAATAGGAAAGAATGCCGGGGCGTGCACGCTGGACAAAAATAGAGAATTAATCACATGGAAACCATGTATTTTGGATGAAAATGATGGCTCAAAACACCTTCGATGATCTGCAACAACTTCAAAACATATTTGCATCTTTACCTGTGAAATTGCTTTTGGACTGCAAATCTTACTTCAAGATTGATCCTGGTCTATCGATTTGGGGTCTGTGGGAAACGGGGAATGGGTTTCTAGATTTCTTGAGGTTCAATTTGGTCTTTTCACCCCTACCTTATCCTTTCCTCCCTTTAACTTTATGCACCGTCGATCCCTGCAAGATTCATTTTTGGTTGTTGATCTAAGATCAAGTTTGCAGGCTTCGAAAAATGGAAATTGGAATATCGACCTTTCATAACAAATAACTTTTACATTTCTTCCCTTTCAATTTCTCCTTTAGTGGAAATCGAAACATAGATCCTCCAACTTTATTCACCGAGATTTTTCCTCTTTCGCTTCTGCCCTTCGTGGAAAACAGAATGCGAAAAAACATATTTTCATATTTTATCAAAGCTTGGTTTTGAAATTTCATCTTCCACCTTTTTGCTTTCACCTTTTCCTTCCAGACAAGAAATACCATTGGGCAATGGAGTCACAGCCTGTAAATCTTCAAGGGGGTTACAACAATAATGAGTGGTGATTTTCATATGAAATATGAGGCAACATAGCTATTATGTTCAGTCAAATTATCTTGAAGTGATGATAGATGGAAATGAGGAGAGAGCCCAGTGAAAACAAGAGGCATCTATCAGAGGATGAATCTCTGGGAACACCTTTAGCAGAATTATAATAGGGGACAATAACTAGGACATAGTACCTATCATTGGATGAATTCTATTATAGTCATTACCAACACATAACAAACACGATTTTTGATGGAAGGAGCGTTATCAAAAAGAAATTTCTTACATACAACCTAGAAATGTATTAGCAAAAACCACATACATGAAAATGAAATACAGGAAACAAATACTGAAGAGGAAAGAACTTGATGAATCTCAGAAAAATCAGACCATACTTTTCATTAAATCTTCCAAGAAAATAACAGAGCTACAAACTTGAGCACTAAGGCTTCTGAATGAAAGTTCTAACCCTTTATTCCTCTTTCGAGAGCATTTTTATAGAGTCCTGAGATATTGATACCAAACTTGAAACAAATCCCTAAAATCAGTTACAAAAATGGGGATCAAACTCGAATGATCATAAAATCCCAACAACCTCTGATCGGGCAGATTCACCATGATTGTTGACAAAATAGGAAAGCATGCCGGGACATGCACGCTGGACAAAAATAGAGAATTAAGCACATGGAAACCATGTATTTTGGATGAAAATGATGGCTCAAAACACCTTCGATGATCTGCAACAACTTCAAAACATATTTGCATCTTTACCTGTGAAATTGCTTTTGGACTGCAAATCTTACTTCAAGATTGATCCTGGTCTGTCGATCTGGGGTCTGCGGGAAATGGGGAATGGGTTTCTAGCTTTCTTGAGGTTCAATTTGGTCTTTTCGCCCCTACCTTATCCTTTCCTCCCTTTAACTTTCTGCATGGTCGATCCCTGCAAGATTCATTTTCGGTTGTTGATCTAAGATCAAGTTTGCAGGCTTCGAAAAATGGAAATTGGAATATCGACCTTTCATAACAAATAACTTTTACATTTCTTCCCTTTCAATTTCTCCTTTAGTGGAAATCGAAACATAGATCCTCCAAATTTCTTCACCAATATTTTTCCTCTTTCGCTTCCGCCCTTCGTGGAAAACAGAATGCGAAAAAACATATTTTCATATTTTATAAAAGCTTGGTTTTGAAATTTCATCTTCCACCTTTTTGCTTTCTCCTTTTCCTTCAACACCATCGATCGTTAGTGGAAACACTCTGATCTGTCGATCTTGCGGATCGCGGAACACGGAACTTCAAATTTTCATGACCAAATTCTTTAAGTTTTTACTTTTCAATATTTGCCCTTTATTCCTTTTCAAGTCATTTATCTTTACCAGAAGTGCCCTAAGCCTTCAATTTAGAGGATAGGAAAAACGAAAATCAAGATTCTAATGTCTGAGATCAAATTTATTTTCCTTTTTTGCTTCTTGATCTCTGCCCCTCTACTCTCTTTTGAACTGTTGATCTTTACAAAAACACTCTGAGCCTTCGATCTAGAGGATTGCGGAATATGGTACTTCAACCTTTCATGATCAAACTATTTAAGCTTCCCTCCTTCTGATCTCCGCCCCTTTGTTATTCTTTGAGTCATTGATCTCTGGCTGAAACGCTCTAAGTTGTCGATCTGGTGGATCGTGAAACACAAAAATTCAACATGTCATAATCAAATTCTTAAGTTTCTAACTTCCTCCTTTCTACGCTTTCCTCACCGTTGATCTGCACGGGATTTTTCCTGACCGTTGGATCTGGCGGATTGCAGAAGATTGAACTTTTATACTTGGAAAATTTGTGTTTCTGCTTTCTTCCCTTTGAGCCTTTCTGCACCATTGATCTGCGCGGGAGCCGTCCTGACCGTTGGATCTAGCAGATCGTGGAAGGCAGAAGATCAACCTTTTATACCCAGAAAATTTTTGTTTTCTCTTTCTAATATCTGCCCCTCTTCTCTACTCCAGACCGTTGATCTTTGCAGACACTCTTTGAGTCGTTGGATCCTAATCGTGGAAAGAAAAAATTGAGATTCTAACTTTCGAGATCGAACTTCTTTTCCTTTTCTGCTTCTGTCGTTTTTTTCCACACTGTAGATGTTTAGCGAAAGCACTCTGAGCCATCGATCTCGAAAATCGTGGGATGCGGAACTTCAACCTTTTATAATTGGAAAATTTTTGTTTCTGCTTTCCACCCTTTGACTTGTGGAATCCTCCTAGACTGTTGATCTTATTCAGATATTATCTGGACCATTGAATCCTAGATCGCGGAAGTCAAAAATCGGGATTTGAACTTTTTATGACCAAAACTTTGTCTTTTCCTCTCTCAACCTTTTGTTGGATCGTTGATCTAGGGCGGAAGGATCCTGAGCCATCGAATCCTGGATCGTGGAAGGTGGAAATTTGGACTTGAACTTTCTATGGCTGAAACTTTGTGTTTTCCTCTTTCAACTTCTACCTCCCGCTTTTCCCTAGGTCATTGATCACTTTTGTGGGTTAGATCTCCACCATCCATTCTTGCCAATACTTATTCTTGATTGGATTTTTCATATCAGGCTCATTTCCAAGGTCGCACCTAAGTGTTTTTATCCATTTTGACCTTCAAGCTTAGGAATAATCCTCCCGAGCAACTTCAAACCCCTTTCTACGTGCCTCTAGGTCATAAGACATGAAATTTTTTGACCCTACCCCTCATTTTTCACTGGTCTAGACCTTTGAAGGGGAATTAGTGCAGATGCCTTATGTAGAAATCTTCAAAATTAAGCACAACTTCTAACACCTCCATTACTACCCCTTGAGTTCCAAATCCTAGGTCTTCCTATTGTTCTCCCATACCTTTACCACTGGGGGGAAACCCCCCGCCCAAGTTGTTTCATTGGTCAGTGGAGTTACATCGAGTGTAAGGAAGACTCCTATTGTAGGTCAGCCGACAGTCATTGTTCCATCCACAAACACCAATATGGTTATTCCTCTTTCTAGTAGGGGAGAACCCTCAGAGGTACAACCTGCATTCAATCAACCTTCTTGAGGTTATACTTACCCAAGAAACCAAACACCTATAAGAAATGGGAATTATCAACCTACATCTTCAGGGTTTTTTATCTTGGGATGAATTACCCCAGAAATATGTTTACGCCATGGGGGAAACCTAATTGGTCATATATGCCTATGCCTAGAGGAACACCTATGAATACTGTTGGAGGTTATAGAGGGCCACCATTTGGTGGTCCACCTTTTGGAGGGCCACCTAGTGGAGGTCCAACTTTTGGATTCCCACCTAGAGGAGGTCCACCTTCTGGAGGACCACCACCTATAGGACCACCTTATGGATGACCACCACTAGGAGTACCACCACCCAAAGGACTATGTTTTGGAGTTCCACCTTTTGGAGGACCACCACCTGGAGGACCACCATCTAAAGGTCCACCTTATAGAGGACCACCACCTAGAGGACCCCCTCCACCTCGAGGATCACCACCTGGAGGACACCCTCCACCTCAAGGCCCACCTTTTGGAGGTCCTCCTCCTAGAGGCCCACCGCCATTAGGAGGATCCTTAGGAGGATCATCTACAAATCCACCACCCCAAGAGTCGGTATATCATTCGACTTATGGTCCTACTGGTATACAGATGCCATATCAATATTACCAGTATGTACAACCTAATCGAAAACTCCTTTTTTGGAAACTTTGGACTTTCCTAACTTTTCCAAGTTGATCAAGGATCCCATCCAACACAACCCTTTGTGGCCTGTTATCCCGGTTAAGTTACCATCAAACATCCCTAAGTTTGATGGGAAGCAGGGAGAGGATCCAAAAAATCATGTTATGACATTGCATTTATGGTGTTCTTCTAACTCCTTGATGAATGATTCTCTATGTTTAAGGCTCTTCCAACGAACTTTAACTGGCATGGCTTCGAAGTGGTACATTGAGCTTCCACAACATTCATTTGTGGATTTCAACTCATTGGAAATGGTTTTTCTTAACCATTTCCAGTTGCCTATCTGTTACGAAACTAGTACGGATATTTTAACATACCTTCGTCAAAATACTTCCACCCGTATATCAGATCATATTCATGAGTGGAGGAGACGACGGAGACTCATTAAATATGTTATCCCAAACCAATTGTTGGATGATTGGTTTACGAAATCCTTGTTTCCTCCCATTTCCTGTGATGTGGCTATGGGCGGTTCTTTCACTAAAGAGTAGTCTATTAGTCAAGCTCAGTATCTAGACTTGGTTTATTATCAGTTCATAACTTTGTATGATCTGATCCATTAGGATCCTCGTCCCAACACAGACCTTGTCAGGCCACCTACAAAAACTCCTGTTGATGGTGTTGTAGGTTCAATCAAGCCCCCGTCCGTAATGAAACCTACTAAGAAACAAAGTAATTCTACCACTCCTCCTTCTACTACTGCATTTTTTGTCGAGGTGAATGCCATTCAAACTACGCAAACACCCAATAATAAAAAGAAAGAAAAAGGTAAAAATTCAGGAAACCAACAGGAGAACCTAAAGACCGATACCTCAGAGAACGAAAACAAAGGTAAGAGGAAAGCTAAGTATCCTTTCTTATTATGTGAAGGTGACCACTTCATTAAAGAGTGCCCTCATCATGAAGAAATTAATAATTTTTTGAAAAGTAATCCTACATTGGCGGTACTTAACTATCCTTTTCCATCTCAACATCAATTAATTGACCGCATGTCTTCACAAGGAACCTCTAACTCTACTGAAGGGATCTGAATGATGTTCACTGAAACTGTTAAATTGACTACACGTAATCAAACATATGACAAACCATTAGAGAAGAAGGATGAAGGTACTTCTTCTGAGAAAGTTCCTTCGACAAATTCTTCTCCTCCAACTCCATCTAATGGTCCTCTTATGATTGAGAAACCTAACCTCGACTTGATTTTTCGCCCACCTAAGAGTACTATCCATAAATCTGTATTTAATTGAAATGATCAAGCCACTCAATTCTAGAATGTTGTTGAATATTTGGCTTAAGTGCCTTATTTTATGTCTACACTGGAGGTACTCCAAAGTTGCTCGACGCAGCATAGAAATATGTTGACGAGTTTATGCGCCTTGGATCCGGATAATACTACTACTATTCATTTTAATGTGGGGAATTATAATTCAAGTTTATCCCACCAGATTTCATTTCAAATCGTGACCAGTGTAATTGGGAGGACGGTCCATCCTACTGTATTGGATGAGGGAGCTTCCACTTCAGTTTTGTCTATCTTGCTGGAGAGACATAGGTTCTTCTGAACTTACTAAGTCACATGCAACTTTGAAATCTTTCGACAAATGAGGTTTCCAACCTCATGGTTTGTTACTGGCACTATCGATTGAGATTGGGGAAAATACTATTTCCATTCAAGTGGATGTAGTCGATGCTCCGTTAGATTACAATCAACTATTGGGGAGAAATTGGTTTTACACTATGACGGTTGTCACTTCGATGATTTTTTGTACTCTCCAATTCCCTCATTTAGGGAATATTGTGACCATATATCGGCTTGATATTTGTGCACCTAATGTTACTACCACTACTGTGAACAATATTACTATACTAGGTAAATCCCCTCTGCATTATGGGTGTGTTTCCCTTGAATCCTCCTAGTACAAAAGTAGCAGCGATGAATATGATACCCATGGCCGAGCACATTCCTAAATATAAAGAAGTTGTTGAGACATATTCTCTAGCTCCTCATGAAGCACTCTATGATGCCATACAATCTGTTTCCGATGTATACCATGATGATCATCATCTAGTGGCATTAGATCCTTAACACCTACCCTATTGACTAGATTCCCCTCTCCCCACTCTAGATTATCTCTCACATACTTTCCCTTCAGATGAGTCTATTATGGAGATCATGAGTGTGGATGAACCTGTATGGGAATATCATCACCATAAATCCTCTTTCCTTCCCAATTCTAATTCGATAGACTCCGATTTTGTCTCTCATTGATTATGATATTATTGAAAATCCTCAAATGCATATCTTGTTACAAGACACTGATTCCAAAAGAATCTTGTGTAATATCACTCAGATGACTCCCATCGACATATCAATGAAGCCTGGAACTGTTGAACATGTTCATGTAGGCCAGAACTGTTCAACTGAAGAAACTGAAAAATATAGAGCTTTGTTTAAATAATTCTGAGATGTTTTTGCTTGGACATATGAAGAAATGCCTGGGATTGAAACATCCATCACCGTACACAACATTAATACTTACCCCATGGAGAAACCAGTCTGGCAAAAACTTCTTCAATTCCATCCAAGGAAAGATGCGGCAATAAAAGACAAGGTCAAAAAGCTTCTGAAAGATGGTTTTATTTATCCCATAGCGTTGACTGAATGGGTATCTAATATTGTTCTTTTCATTAAGAAACATGGCACTTTTAGGTTTTGCATCGATTTTTGAGATTTAAATAAGGTTTGTCCCAAGGACAACTTTCCTACTCTACATATCGATCAAATCATTGATAAATGTGCTGGGAGAGTCATCTTCTCATTTATGGATGGATTTTCTGGCTATAATCAGATAGAAATTTTACCCACCGATGAAAATAAGATGGCATTCATTTGTCTGTTCGGAACCTTTGCCTATCTGAAGTCACCCTTTCGTTTGAAAAACATCTGAGCTACATTCCACCAAGCCATGTCCTATGCTTTTCACAATAGTAAGTACATTGTGGAACCCTATTTCGGTGACCTCCCTACTCATTCACAATAGAGAGAGGATCATCCAGGGCATCTTAGAGACATTTTCCTTTGATGTCGTCATTATCACATATGGCTAATCCACATAAGTTTGTTTTTGTGTTGATATTGGACGCCCTCTTGGATTCGTGGTTTACAAGGATGATATTAGGATAGATACTTTGAAGATAGCCACTATATTGGCCTTACCCACCCCAACAAACATTAGTGGACTCCAAATTTTGCAAGGGAAGGAAAAATTTATTCATCATTTTGTGTGTACCTTTGCATGAAAAACACATGGCTATATGTGTCTCCTAAAAAAGAACACATTGTTTTTTTGGAATGACTAGGACGAAATAGATTTTGATAATTTGAAACACACTCTGACACACTCAATGGTGTTACACCCCCAAATTATTCAAAATACTTTTTGATTTATGTTGCCACCTCCACTACTACCATCGGTATTGTCACGTCCCCATCCCTCAGACCGGTGAAGAGGACGCGACCAACACCAAGCATACAGGCAAACAGCCCCATGAATATGGACAAACATCAATACTAATATTAAATTGCTTAAACATACATAACAGGATGCATAGCCCATCATAAAATATGCATAAACATACCAGAGTACATAATCACTCAACAATTCAGCGAAAGCAACACACATTCCATCATTCACATGTTCATCATAGTTCATAAAATAATAGATGTAATTTGCAGAGATGGATTAATCAGCAGCACTTATCTTTTGATGAAGAACTCGCCCCAAAACTAGCTACGTCGCTGCAACGTTCCACCCAACCATAGGCCAGCATGCTCATCAATCTCTCAGCGACGCTGCCACCCCCGAGCTAGGCATGATTCCTCCAAGGATAAGTGTTAATGTGAGCTTACACATAGCCAGGGGACACACTCAGCAAACCAACACAGCTAGGTTTATCAAGCCATCAATAGACCAGCCAAGCCAGCACATTCCAAAGACCAACCACTGCTTACATGCAACAAAACCATCCCTTCACAGCCCTGTGAAGAAGCAAAAGCAACCGGGGCTAATCCCAAACAAATGATGAGCACAGCTCAATCCCCCAAGGCAACACAGAGTTTTTCTTGTCCCTATCGTGGCCAAAACAACTCAGTAGCAACCCAAACCAGGGTGCATCAACAGCATAACACACAATGAGAATGATGGCAGCTATGCACAGTCCCAAAACAGAGGAAGAAGCCAACAGATGTGGACAATCGACAACCTTGGAATGTAACCAGTGAGCACAGCTCACCGCATGGGAAAAACACAATCCCAAGGAATTTATCAGCATAAATTACCAGCAGCGTGGGGAAACATAACAGCTTGTTCTGGACAACGAGGTCCCAAAATGTAACAGCAACCACAAATCACAGCTCTCAACCTGTGCATGGAGATGGAAAATAGACACGGTCCCTGTGCATGGATGAACAGCAAAATGCAAAGAATGAACAAACCACCCAGATCCCATGTGGTGGAGAGTGCATGAAGAAACAGAGCCGACCTCTATGTGAGGAAGATGTAGACCAATTCCTAAGCACGCGGATGCACAGGCAATCGGGAAGAAAAACAGATCTCTGCATGAGGAAGACGAGCAGACCCTGGCGAGAGTGCATAGCCATAGAGGGAATGGAGTGAATGGAAGGTCGTGGGTGGAGTGGGCATGTGGGCAAAGGACTGATAGTCCTGCCACCCCACTCCCAAAGATAATAACTTCCCCCAACCACCAGCAGCCATAACTCCTCAACCACTAGCTGAAAATATTGAAGAGGTTGACAAGGAAAGGTGGCAAAACAAAACAAGGTGGCAACACATGGGTTTTCCCCCATAAACCAAGGTTTGACATCCCCGACCCCTTATCCTTTGGAACCATGCCCTTTACATTCAACGTTGCACTGTCGTAGCTAGTTGTGGTTTTAGTTCTAATTGATGTGCGTATTTACATGATGATGAATTATAATGTGCCAAATGGCATGATAAACCATCGGCAACTATACCCATTGCTGAAACACACACACAACCAAATCGATGGTGGGGATTTTGCCTTTAGCTCCTCACCATGATTAATTACAATATATACATAATGCAAACGGGGTCGAAACCAAGGTGTTACATTCCCCTCCCCCTTGGAATAACACCGTCCTCGGTGTTCCATTACATATATATAATACATATACAATTGCACATCAAAATTCCAAAACTTTGCAGATCTGTCCCACGTTCAATCATTTATGTTGAACGTTCAAGACCAATCCCCTCGGCTTCCATGGACTTCCCCTGCTGGTTCTCAACTTCCAGTTGATCCCGAAGTCTAGGAAATTTGTGGCTATTGCCCTCATCATGTTCCCTCATCAGACAGTCCCGGCGTAAATGATGTCCTCCTCATCTCCATCATTTCACTGGCTGTTTCATCTTTACCTGCTCAATTTCCTTTGATTCTTCATGCCTGGACCGTTTCCTATTGGGTCGCTTGGACAATTGTCCCATTGCTGATCCACCTTCCTTTCCTTTGCCGATTGCTCCCAGAAGGCTTTTCACCTCCCTTTGCAAACCAATAGAGTCTTGCAAAATATGGTGGTTCATTTCACTCTGCCTCCTCTGTATCTTGAGCATCTCCCCAAGATTCTCTTGAGTCTTGGAAATCACTTGAAGGAGACTTCCAGCTAAGTCCAATAACTTTTGATCTGCTGCCATAATCAACGTGCACCACCTGGTTTCACTTTTCTCACCTGTGAAATGCACCATTGAAATCTTATCAGACCAAGCATAATATAGTCATTAAAATCAGTCAGTTAATTACCCAATTGGAATGACAGTCCAAGTCTCATCAATGTGGCTTTCATATTTTTCATGCCTTCCCAACAGGCACATGAGCTCATTCATGTCCATTCCTGGGCAAGGAGTTAACTAATCCAGCATTCACAATTTTACTTAAGCAAATACACACATTTCATTCTCAATCATACATGCATTCAACAATCCTTTGTTTTCACAATGCATAAACATATATATATGTATATATAATCAAAAGGCAAGAGAGAGAAGTAAGAGTTTTTCCCCTCTTTGTTTTGTTCCATCCTGGAACCCACATCACTGCAGTGGCTTTTCATGCTCTCAGCCTCTTTCACTTCACCATGAATGCTGGACCAATCCTTCTTGGTCATGACACTTAGTGTCTTTGGTCTATTCCAGACCTCTAAACCATGGAGTCTCTCCACATGGTTTGTCTTGGCTGCTAGGACTCCCTCGTCTTACTAGCACCCCTTTTTTTTTATTACCGCTCATTCCGAGCTTTCCAGGACAGTCGCATGTCCACATGCACCCCTAGGATGCCCTCATATTCCTTGCTTCCAGTGATACCTATATCCAAACATTGAATAAATTCACATGTTTATTTTATTCTCATCAGTTTTATCTCTAGAACAAGAGCTTAAAACATCATAACCAAATCATATACACATGTATATTTATAAGCAAAATAATCCAATACTTATCTGTATTGTGCGTTTCCTCGTTCGTCCATAGGATCCTGCTTCGCTTTGCAAGCCTTGGGATCGCCTATGGACTTAGATGTTAGGTCAGCACACCGACTTCTCCTCAAAATCAAATAATTAATGTCCAGCCAGTACATAATCATGTCAACTGGGCTTGGAACTTTTACCGTGACCATTTCTAGGTCTAGGATCTACTATGGATCCTCAGGCATATCATAGCCCAACATACACTTATATCAACACACTTATACACTTATATCAACAACAACCTTTACTCCGCAACTCCCCCACAACAACCATTTACCATTTTACCTTTACCTTTACCTTTACCTTTAGCCTGTCAACACAAGCAACACAAGCAATACAAGCAAACTCATCAGCATTATTGCTCAAAATGGTAATCACATTTCTCATCATTCACTATCAAGTATTGAGACACCAGGAGTGCGTCCACTCCCTAGAGTGTAATCAATATTGAAAAACCCTTTCATGACTCAACATCGGAAAAGTGTGCACCCTTCCCCGGTGTGTGCCATGTAGGCCCTACTCATACTCAAGCAATTGGTCATCATGGAAATAAATGAAAACATGTTCTGCATATGGAATTTAATAATTAAACATGCATATTCTTAGCAAGGGTCACTAAACACTTATCCATTTTTCGTCGCAGTATGCCTTTGTTAAGGAGAAATGGAGGCTCCTTCCCTAAGTTAACAGTCCCTCAGTTTTCCATCCCAACTCCTTTTTACATTTCATATTCACAAATGTCTTACCGACATAATTTACACCATCTCACTCATGTTACTACCGAACATGCAGTGCAGATGAGACATTTTCAAAATGTCCAATGGCGTTTCACCCGAAACCCATTTCCAAGATAAGGGAAAACCTTCCCATGAAGTTTGGCTTCTGCAGGCTATCACACATGGTCTTCCTACAGTGTGTACCACTAACACATTCATCAAATAGCCAAACAGTCAATCATTACCTGATACTAAAATCCAAATTGATCGTTCCATAACCAAGAAATGACATTAGCAATCAAATTCAATAAGAATTTGCAATTCTATCTACTACAGAAATTGACTTGCTCAATTGTGGGTCTCTTGTAAGCAGCACTACTATTCCCATTATAATTTTATGCTTACTATCATAAAATGATTACCCACTTATCATGCATCCCTCCTGACACAATCTTATACAAGCCAACAATGATTAGTAGTCGTTAGCACTTTCTTAAATCCAAAATTCACAATCCAAATTTAACAACCCATCACGCATGCCAACTACTTTCACAACCATGAGACTTCTTCTCATAAATGGTAGATTCTGGCATTGGTCATGGTCTTACCTCTCACTGCCATGCTCGAATAATCTACCTGAAACATGAGTTTCAATCAACCAAACACAATTTTATGCAAGCCAACAATGGCTAGTGGTTGTCAGCAATTTCTCAAATCCGAAATTCACAATTCGAATTTTAACAACCTATTATGCATATTATATGGTAGATTCTGGCATTGCTCAGGATCTTACCTCTCACTGCCATGCCTGAAATAATCTACCTGAAACATAAGCTTCAAACATCCAAACACAAGCTTATGCAAGCCAGTAGTGACTAGTAGTTGTCAGCAATTTCCTAAATTTGAAATTCACAATTCAAATTTAATAAGCTTTTTCACATGGTATATTCTGGCATTGGTCAGGGTCTTACCTCTCACTGCCATGCCCGAATTAATCTACCTGAAACATGAGCTTCAATCAACCAAACACTTGGTAAGTCTGGATGCATATAACCTTTTCATTGCTACAACCATCACCGAAGCATTTTCAGAATTTATAAAAATTCAAATACTCCCAGTTGTTAGTCACATCAGTGCTTATCAAAGCTCATTTAATTCGTGCAATCATTATCCTATTAACATTTCAAGGTGTAGTCATATCATTCATGCAATTTAAATGAAGTGTTTAGATACTCCTTACTTCATAAGCGTATCATTCATACCACCTTGCTCTTCCACAGAGCATTTCTGGCAGCTAATTGATCATGACTATCCTGCATTCATAACAACCCTTGAAATGATTCCTGAATTGCCATCAATTCATCATTTCAGTCATTAGTTATTCATAATATCACATGCATTTATCTCAATGCATTCAACATGCCATGGCCTAGCCATGTCCACTTCACACAGGATGCCTTACTATAATCAATGTCATCAACATATATAGACATGACACCTTTCTACATTCCAATATTCACATGGTATGAGGTCTCTTACCTGTACCAATCCATGGAATTTATCATAAGCAAACTCTTACCTGCCTGGGTCGTACTTACACCCTTGATATGACCAATTTGGTTGGTCCTTTGTAGGATTTTGCAGCATTTGCTCACCAAATTTTGTCCTGGACTTGTTGCTTTACCCCTTCTCCATAGGGTTCCTGGTCTCATTCATCATCATCAGCAACATATTCATCCGGGTCCATCTCATCGTTGGTTTTTCCACTAATTCCAACATCAAAGCAATGATTATCATTAATGGTTCATTATATATATATAATTTCCAATATTCTTACCAACATGCAATATCCTATGCATGCCATACATATCCTCATGCATTTCAAGCATAAACTTAGGAAATGTAGTTATAATCAGCAAGATAGAGTTTTAAGGAAACTTCCCTTTTCAAGTCTTTCATCCTGGCATGGAACTACTCTTCCATACAGCAGCTGATTGACTTCATAGTCCTTGCTACCTCTGGGCATGCAATTGTCCAGATTTTTCCATTTGATAGCAGAGGCCATCACTAGCACTTTGCTGCTTCATGCTCAGATTCTGGTGACTTAACTTTGTTCCTTACTGGATAAGCTTTCTAATGCCTATCCACATGCTTCATTCCGACCTCGGGAGTGAAAACCACACCACTTCTAAAAAAATGAAGACCTTCACCAGATCTTTGCATTTTACACACAATTGTATTTTGGTCCAGAATGCTAACTTCAGCCACCTCATTCTGATGCACCATTCATCTTTTATGAATTTTGGGTTTAACTAATTTGCCCAAAACATAGGATTTTCTTTTCACAAGAATGACTATCTCAGGGGACGACGGGGGTCAAGGGGGCTTGTCCCCTTGAGTGGCGGGTCGAGGGCAGCGCCCTCATTTTTTTTTTGTAAATCATTGTTTTTTCGTGCAATCTAGTGCATAATATTGCTGCCTTCCTTCTCCTTTTCATCCCTGAAATTTCACTGAAAAACAGCTGCAAATCCCACTGTAAAATAGTTGAAATTCGCTAAGAAATCCCACAGAAAAACTCAGAATTCTCCTCTATAGAATCGGCTCTCGAAACACTAATCCTTCCGCAACGGCGGCTCTTGGAACCACTAATTCTTCCGCAACGGCGAATCTCTCTCTCGTCGGAAGACTTAATGCTTTGGCTTCCGCAATGGCGCCTCACGGAACGCTTTCTTCTTCCGATCGGCGGCACAACCAAATCGACGCCGGCCCTCATTCCACATCGTCCGGATATTGACTTTGACTTCCGCAACGGCGGAACACCAAAGATGAACTCCTTCCGATGGCCGCGGATTTCTTAGAAAAATTTAAGTTTTTCTTGCGGCGTCGGAGGTCTTTATCATCGAAAGCCTTAGAGCTTTTGGCTTCCGCAACAGCAGATCATGAAACGCTATTTTCTTCCGATTCTGGCTGACATTTTCTATACTTAGTCAATTTTCAAAATCGACTTCCTTCTTTCTTCCAACGCTTGATCGGCTCCATCATCCTTATTTCTATCGGCGAAATAGTTTATCAACAGCCACAACGGCGGCCCACCAACTCCAGTCATCTTCTGATCGGTGGCCCAACCTGATCGGCATCGGTGGGATTTTACATCGGAAGCCAAATGGCTTTGGATTCCGCAACGGTGGATGCTTGAAGAAATTTCTTCATGGCGTCGGAGAACTTGCCCATCGAACGACTTAGTCTTTTCGACAGCCGCAACGACGGACTGTCCAACGTTACGTTCTTCCGCAGAATCGACGACTGAATCCCTTCCGCAGCCGCAACGGTAGAATGAAGAACCCTTTCTTCTTCCGGCGGTAGTCTTAACCTCTGTCAGCGATCGGAAGACTTTTCTGTCAGACGCCTAGTCGTTTATACTTCCGCAACGGCGGTGCACAAACCATTTTCCCTTCCGATTGGCCGCTCTTTTCTCAAAGAAATTTTAACTTCGGGCGTCAGCGGTCTTTGCCCTTCGAAAGGCTTTGTACTTTCACTTCTGCAACGGCAGACGCTCAATCACTTTCTTCTTCCAGCGGCTAATATTTTCGTTAATTAGAAAAATTTCGAACTTTCTTTTACCGGGTCAGCTGTCAGCGGTCTTTCTAGTCGGAAGCTGTAATGCTTTCGCTTCCGCAATGACGAAATAGGAAACGCTTTCTCTCCTGCAATGGCGGAAGTTAACTTCACCAACTCTTCCGCAACGGCGGAAGTTCACTTCGCCAATTGTTCCGATTGGGGAACACTTAGACAATTTTTTCAAAGTTTTGTCTTTCTTCTTTCCACCGAATATAACACATGTCGGCAGTCAGACCATTTTCCGTCGAATGCTTAATCGCTTTTTAATCCGCAACGATGGACGTCAATACACTATTTTCTTTCGACGGACACCAGACACATTGAAATTTCCAAAATTTTTCCCTCCGACTGTGCTCCGTCGGACGTGCTTCCGCCTAGCCTTCCGCAACGGCGGAAGTCCGTTCCCCTAATCCTTCCGCCACAGCAGAAATCAATTCTGCTAAGTGCTCCGATGGCTCAAACACTTAAAAAAAAAAATTTCAAAATTCCTTTCCGCTGCTGCGCCTCATCGGATGGCCTTTCGACTTCTCCTTCCGCCGTTTCGGAGGAGCTTTCCACTAGCTCTTCCGACCGCTCAACACTTAGGCGAATTTTTGAAGTCTGTTACTGTTCTACTAGACATACAAGGTAATTCTACCTTCTGTCATTGCATCATTCATGGCCCATAGAGGCCCACTGTTGCAACCTCGAGCTCTGATACCACTCTGTCACATCCCCATCCCTCATACCGATGAAGAGGACACGACCAACACCAAGCATACAGGAAAACAGCCCCATGAACATGGACAGACATCAATGCTGATATTAAATTGCTTAAACATACATAACAGGATGCATAGCCCATCATAAAAGATGCATAAACATACCAGAGTACATAATCACTCAACAATTTAGCGGAAGCAACACACATTCCAGCATTCACATGTTCATCATAGTTCATAAAATAATAGATATAATTTGCAGAGATGGGTTAATCAGCAGCACTTATCTTTTGATGAAGAAATCGCCCCGCAACCAGCTATGTCGCTGCAACGTTCCACCCAACCATAGGCCAGCGTGCTCATCAATCTCTCAACGCCGCTGCCACCCCCAAGCTAGGCATGATTCCTCCAAGGATAAGGGTTAATGTGAGCTTACACGTAGCCAGGGGACACACTCAGCAAACCAACATAGCTGGGTTTATCAGGCCATCAATAGACCGACCCAGCCAGCACAGTCCAAAGACCAACCACTGCTTACATGCATCAAAACCATCCCTTCATAGCCCTGTGAAGAAGCAAAAGCAACCGGGGATAATCCCAAACAAACGATGAGCATAGCCCAAGCCCCCAAGGAAACACAGAGTTGTTCTTGGCCCTATCGTGGCCAAAACAACTCAGCAGCAACCCAAACCAGGGTGCATCAACAGCATAACACACAATGAGAACGATGGCAGCTATGTACAGTCCCAAAACAGAGGAAGAATCCATTAGATGTGGACAACCGACAACCTCGGAATGTAACCAATGAGCACAGCTCACCGCATGGGAAAAACACAATCCCAAGGAATTTATCAGCATAAATTACCAGCAGCGTGGGGAAACATAACAGCTTGTTCTGGACAACAAGGTCCCAAAATGTAACAGCAACCACAAATCATAGCTCTCAACCTGTGCATGGAGATGGACAACAGACATGGTCCCTGTGCACGGATGAACAGCAAAATGCAAAGAACGAACAAACCACCTAGATCCCATGCGGTGGAGAGTGTGTGAAGAAACAGAGCCGACCTCTATGTGAGGAAGCTGTAGAATAATTCCTAAGCGCCCGGATGCATAGGAAATCAGGAAGACAAACATATCTCTGCGTGAGGAAGACGAGCAGACCCTGGCGAGAGTGCCTAGCTGTGGAGGGAATGGAGTGAATGGAAGGTCGTGGGTGGAGTGGGCATGTGGGAAAAGGACTGACAGTCCTGCCACCCCACTCCCAAAGACAATAACTTCCCCCAACCACCAGCAGCCATAACTCCGCAACCACCAGCTGAAAATATTGAAGAGGTTGACAAGGAAAGGTGGCAAAACAAAACAAGGTGGCAACACATGGGTTTTCCCCCATAAACCAAGGTTTGACATCCCCCACCCCTTATCCTTTGGAACCATGCCCTTTTCATTCAACATTGCACTGTCGTAGCTGGTTGTGGTTTTAGTTTTAATTGATGTGCGTATTTACATGATACTGAATTATAATGTGCCAAATGGCACTTTAAACCATCGGCAACTATCCCCATTGCCGAAACACACACACAACCAAATCGATGGTGGGGATTTTTCCTTTAGATCCTCACCAAGATTAATTACAATATATACATCATGCAAACGGGGTCAAAACTGAGGTGTTACAGGTATGGTTCTAGTGTAGGACTATCTCAATGGCCAACAACATGTGATTCACTATTTAAGTAAGAGTCTTCTTGACTATGAAACTCATTATTCACATGTGGAGAAGCTAGCTTTGGCTACGTTCATCGCTATGCAACATTTTCATCACTACATTTTACTACGCACTGCAATTCTCCGCGCTGATCAAAACCCTGTGTATTACATTTTGACTCATCAAGTGCTAGGGGCAAGTATTCCCATTGGATTGTTATCCTACAAGAATTCGATCTCGATTTCACTAAGGATACTTCTAATAAGTCATTAGTATTTATGGAGTTAATGTGTGACCTTCCATGTGCTCTCATGGCAGCTAATCCCAACGATTCATTTCCAGATGATTTTTTGTTCCTGATTAGCACAACCAACCCGTGGTATGGAGATTTGATTATCTACCTCCAAACCCAAATATTTCATCCTGATATGTCCCATGATGATCGCTGATGCATTCATCACCACGCTAAATATTACCTCATTTTAAATGACACGTTATACCGGCATGGTATAGACTCTATTCTCTGACGATTTCTTACTCATGACGAGGTTGAACAAGTAATGAATGACTTCCACTCTAGAGCATGTGGTGGTCATCTTTCTGGGATGGCTACAGCTCAAAAAATGCTTTATCCACCCAAAAAAAGTGCACCCACCCTACTCCATTACACCCCGTCATTGTCTGTTGCCCTTTTTCGAAATGGGGGATTGATTTTATGCATTTTAAGCCTAGATCAACCGGGGGGTATGGTTACATCATCGTAGATGTAGATTATTTCAAAAAATGGGTTGAGGCAATTCCTACATATGGAAAAGGATGGTAAGACTTCCACCCTCTTCCTTTTCAATCATGTAATAGCTAGGCTTGGAGTTCCACAAGCCATAGTCACTGATCACAGATCCCATTTCCTTAATCAGATGATGGGTGAGTTGAGTTTTCGTCATGAGAACTCAACTCCTTATTATCCGCAAGCTAATGGTCAAGTCAAATCCATTAACAAAGTCTTGAAGACTATGCTACGCAGAATGGTTGGAGATCATAAATCCAACTAGCACTTAACTCTATTTTCTGCACTATGGGCTTATAGAACTTCGGTTAAAAAAACAACTGGTTTTACGCCGTTTCATTTGGTCTATGGACTAGAATTTGTCCTACCTATTGAAATAAATATCCCGTCACTCAAGCTTGCAGTTTAGCTTCTCTCAAACACTTCTATCAAAGAATAACATTTTTTGTATTTTCCAAACCTTTATCAGAATCAAAGAGATGCTTCCTTGGTTAATGAGGCACATAAAAAATACATTAATACTCGGTACAATAAATCCATTAAACCTCGTGTATTTAATGAAGGTTACATGGTTTTGACCTATGATAAAAAACATGAAAAACTTGGAAAAGGGGAGATAGAATCCATGTGGTATGGTCCCTACATCGTGAGTAAAGTCTTAGAGAAAGGGGCCTATGAGCTTGTAGATTATGATGGGATACCTTTTGAGAAACCTCGCAATGGGTTGTACCTGAAAAGGTACTATGCTTGAATACATTTCTGTTATAGTACCTTATATATATGTACATTTATTGACTTTTTGGTGTGGTTTTAGTATTTCAATATGGTTTTAATTTTTTGTCAATACTGTTTATACAATGTTTTGGTTATGTAGATCAAATGGATTTTTATGGTTTTTCTGATGGTGCTTGTCGTCATACCCTGAATATTGCTTCAGCTTCTTGGGTTTTATATTCACCGGCTCATGACCTAATTAGTTCAGGAGCGGATTGCATAAGTCCAACTACCAATAATATCGCTGAGTATCGTGCGGTAATAGGTTTGTTAACGGAGGCTGCGTCCCGGGACATTGATCACTTGGTTTCCTTCATGGACTCTCAGCTAGTGGTTTTTTACTTAAATCACGTGTATACCATCAAAAACCATAGAATTATTCGTCTGTTTCGAAGAGTGCATGTATTAGAAATATCGTTTGAAACTATCACTTATCGGCATATTCCTAGGTCTTGTAACACAATTGCATACTAATTAGGCAATTACATTTTGGACTAGTATATTACTCACACATAAATTTTGATAAGTAAAACATGGTTCATTGTAAATAAAATAAACAGTAAAAATACATAAAAACCTGTATAAAAATCATTCCACATTTGAACATAGATAAATCGCCATAGATACGTCTCTGTGTGTGTATATATATATATATAAGAGTGTTTTACAAAAAATATGGTCTCGAGACTCCGACTGAAGCACACTGGCTTTTAGATATACAAAATGACAAAAATACTGAAGCTAGATAGCTTTCGGTGTCTGCAGCATGTAGGATGACTAATGATGCTCATGGTAACACATGATAGCTTTTGCTAACCTCTGTAGTAGCCATCCAAAATGACCTGATACTCCAGTAGTATGCCTATGGTACCTCTTAGGGAGGTCATCTACGAAAATGTCTGGAATATCTAGATTTAATCGGTTTAGGTTCTCCTCCAACTCAATCAACTCATCATCTCCTCTATGGATGAAGAGGTTCCTTGCTCGCCTATCAATTGGGGAGGAACCCCCAGGTCATGCATCCCCCACATCTGCATGAAATTTAGCTCTCATTAACATCCTTAAAAAATTATAAAACATAAAATGAAAAAATAATCAATGTCTTGAGTATTCTTCTTACCAATGTCTCCCCATTGGGAACCTACTAGTAGGGTCAGGTCTGTATCCCCTCTAAATTTGGTCCCAGCATATGCATAATCCTCAACCATGAGTAGTTGATCCTCCAACCAATGGAAAAAGGTGCTCCCATACTTGACATTAGACACACCACCAATAGTGAGGGCCATGATCTCTACCCACCGTAACATGCGAGGGTCTCATGCTCTCAGCTCACTGAAAGCTACCTACAGCCTGAAATGAGGTACTCGCTCAAAGAAGAAGGATGCCAACATGGTACCATATCCAAACTGCTTCAGCTCTCCCTATCTACACTTGGTCAACTTCTCCTTGAAGTGCTCAGTAAAGCCCCATCTCAGTTAAATACTGTAGGTGCCATAGCCTCCAAAGCATAGAGCATGTGTGCTTGGGATTCCTGATGAGCCCCTTGGCTCCCTGAAACCCACTTCATGGTAAAAAGCATTGCGCGAAGAGGCAAAACCATCACCTCTTTGATTGGGATTTTCGTCCCATAAATATGAGTGCCTGGAAAGTAGTGATGGTCTATGAGCTCCTGTGTGGTGACATCTCCTCCCTGAGGACCTGTCAGTGATATAGGAACCCCATGCATGGATAACCCTGTAAGGAAGTAGATGTATTCTACTTCCACGATAAGAACGTGAGCCCCCACTTTGAAATATTGTTGATCTGGGTTCCACATTCTCAGTATATACTCTAGCAATCTCACATGAGACCTCATGCTTCGGACATTGAAAAATTTCAGGAGGCCATGATAGCCCCGCAAATAATCGATAGATAAAACATTTTCTCCATCCCTAACATCATCATCTTCATGTTTCCTTTCCTTCCAGACAAACATTTTCGCCAAAACAACCTGCCAAAAATTCAATTTGAAGCATTAGAACATCATTCATCCATTAAAAGTGCTTGAAAATATTTCTTTTGGTCGGGATCTTGTTTTTTTTTGGGAACTCCACAGCACCACTCTTGTCTCTTTCATATAGAGTGGTGGCACCACCTTTTTCGGCATGAAAACCATGGTTTCACTCGGGCACCGCTTTTCCCGAAAGGGGAAAGTGCATTACCCTGCGGGCGTTTTACCCTTGGGTAAAAATCCTCCAAACCCTAAAAAATTGCATGGAATGAAAAAATGCAACCATAGAAATGTTAGGATTGGGTTTGACTCTTACCTGCATCTGATGGATCAAAAAATGGATGGATGATGACTCTAGAATCCTTACATGAATATTGCACACAAATGGCTCCAAATAGCTCTCCAACTTGGTAAATAGTGAAATGGTAAGTTTTTCACTATTCATTGGTTTTCATATGATATGTTTTGGGTTTTATTATATTATTTTAATCATTTTAATTATTTTATTAATAAATACCCTTTTACATAGTCATTAAAAGTTGGTTTTTTAAATATTTTGGAGGTCTAATAATCTTTTCAAAGGTTTTGCAGGGACGAGAATTTAAAAATTGTTTGGTTATGTTAGAGTTGGTTTTTTACTTTTTCATACTTTCATAAAACATAAAAAATCCTTGAGAGCTAATTTAGAAACTTTGGTCATGCTCTTTAAACCTAGTACCAAATTTTCGAGTCAACTTTCGCTTCTTTTCAGACTCGTTAAACTCCTTCATTGTGAAAATAAAATCTAATGGAATCTTTTTTAATCTCTTTTCAGAATCCTTAAATGTGAAAAGATTGCTAAGAGAACTTGTCTTCTTCACGCTCATAAAAGTACTTGAAGAGTCGTCTTTCTGATGGTAGTTTACCCCCTTTTTGGTTCTGATTGACTAATTATGAAAAAGGAATACTCTAGTTGATTTCAACTAAAATATTTCTCTTAGGCATTATTTTATACTTTTTCAGGACCTAGGGACTAAATCATATGAAAAAGGACATTTTAGATTCTTCTTTCATTTTTCGTTCAGACTCTCTAAACAATAATGATACCAAGTTAACTTTCAATGGACTCGTTAAATCAAACACTGAGAGACCCTCTTTTGGGAACGAACCCCTCCTTTCTCAAGCTTGTGAAACATATGAGAATGGTATTATCTTATGATAAGTTGTAACGATTGTTTATTACCCTCTTTGAACTCATAAAAATGAAAAGAGGCACTCATCAATCATGATGGAGAAATTAAGGGAAGGGAACTATATTTACATTTGCAATAAATGGCAGTCATCAGTCACCTTTGAACATGGAACTTGTCTACATTTCATTCAGTCAATTGGGTATTCATATTGCTTCCAAGTCAATCCACTTTCATGAGTCATGTCACTCCTTTGAGTCTTTCAAAGAATGTATCATCCACCGTCGCATTATGTCTTGGTATTCTCCTGGTCAAGTCGATGCTACCAAGTCTTCAGTTGTGTCACTCGATGTTCAAAGGAAAGTCATCTCAATAGTTTAACTCTGTAGTCAAAACAACTTTTGTGTCAATTACCTTTGAGTTAGTCCTATGGTTAAGTCATACTCAAAATTCCAGAACTTTGTCTCGAGTTTCATGTCATCGATGTGGGATTCATCATGGCCCTCCTTCGACGAGACTATTCCTGTTGACTTCAGCTCATCATCCAGGAATTAGTATTATAAACAAACAACACGTACCTTGAGATCTGTATACATCAATGACAAATGCTCTTGCTTTGGACATAGGTTCACATCATTGACCATTGATCGAAAGATTCAACTGAGTGTTTGATATCAAATTATCTATTCACACTCAGGAGATTGTACTAAGGTACCTTGGGAATCATCAACATCAATGTTGATCTCCCTTGCACGTGTTAATGGTTCTCATCATTGATCAGTAATCAAGTGGTTTCTTGGCATGTTCGACATCAAGGCCTTGTAATGACATGGATATAATTATACTTTGTGGAAAACGAGATGAATACCCTGGGTATCTATTAAGCACTCATTTCTTTCCCCATGTTGCGATAGAGTACTTGTATGAGTCCTAGCATGGATCCACATTTGCATCCATATGACATATATCTACATTGTATGTCTAGTAGCTATGTCTAAGTTTGAGTCTTCTTCGCATGGATCTACGTTGTATTTTAGTAGCCATTATTGCTCATCTCTCGCATGGATCTGCCTTGTATTGGTTGGCAGCCATGGTGAGGAGTCATTTGGATATGAGTCAAAGTATTGATGTATTGCAAAAAATTTGGGTTTATGAAGATCTTCAATCAAGCAATTTCTTTCCTTGAAGCGATAACTTTTTCTTACAAATCTCTCACCTATCATATCCCTCTAGCCACATGCTTTTGGGGGCATTATGTTACACACAATTCTCGTCACCACCATGTACTGAGAACCAAAACATCAAAAATTGCCTAAAATCCTCAAAATGTGATGTGAAACCTTGGCCATGACTCATATTTTCATACTTGTGTCCACCACCGCCTTTTCCCTTTATGCAATGTGTGTTACCCCTTTGAGTAACATTGCTTGTTAATTGACAATGAGTGGTGCCACCGCATAATCTCTTTGAGAAATGAGCAGTGAATCCCTGGTAATGATTTGTCTCCATATCAAAAGAGCAGTGCTTGAGTTTCAAAAGGAAAGAGAGAAGATTCACAAAGCTTCTCGAAGGTGAGCTTCGTGGCACCCTCATCCCTACCTTTTTGGACCATCTGAACTCGAGATCCCCCTTAGTAGGATTTCCCTTCCACCTCATCCACCGTTTCCTTGATCATTCCTATCCTCCCAAGAGCTATAAATACCGGATGACACCCCATGGGTAAAAGGAGGAAAGTTATGTTGTTGCACCAAAGTTCTGGCCAAATCTAGGGTGAGCATAAGGAAGACAAGTTGGAGCTTTGAGGAAAATACTTTGCATGATAGGAGACATCTCAGCACTAAGGCATATGGTTGTAATCTCTCTCTTTATTTGACTATGCAATAAAATTCCCTTTCCCATAATTCTTATTGTGTTTCAGTCACTGGTTTTGTTATCAAACTCCTTAGTCTTTGATATAAGATAGTGGATTGTATTTTGGTACCTTTAATATTGTGTACTTTGTGATGTGTTTTTGCAGGTAAACTATGGAGATCTATCATTCTTGAAGGCTGGAGCATTACGTTGTATTGCAAATGAAAGTTTCATTCAAAACATCTACTTATTTTAGGGAAAGTACTTTTTGCTATTGTTACTCATTTGTTCTAGTTGTGAAGGATTCAAGTTAGGGAAACAACTCTTGTCCGCAGGAGGTGAGTATTTCTAGCAACATCGAGTACCTCAGAAGTATGCAATGTGGATATGGATTGGATGCGTAATTAAATTCCACATCCAACAAGTCCCCAAACTCGAAATTTGGGTGAACCGATGAGGATATATGTCAAAAATACAATAAGAAAAAGTATTTTATATTTTTCCCCTCCAAAATGTAGAACTTTTATTTTATTATTATAAATCTGATTTTATTAGTTCCTTGATGAGGCCTATTTTAGACCTCAAAACTCCCCTAATTCCTAGCCCTCTTTTCTTTATCATTTGTGGAGAGAAGACCTTGAACTAGGAATCCCTAATTTTCGTTGTTGCATAATGCCTTCTTTCAAAGAGGCTCTGATACCATGTTAGTTTTTCTTAGATCTTGTTAGCTTGGTTAGGATATTTATATGAAATAATAAAAGGTACAACAATATGCATAAGATATAATAGATACACAAGACACAAATATTTTCACATGGGAAACCATAAAGGAGAAAACCCTGCAAACTTCCTCAGAATAGTACAGTCACAAAGACTGTGTCATAAGATTATCAATCCCAGTAATAATAATTCTTCAACATCTATCTATCTCTCCTCATTGTCTCTATCTCTCTCATGTGAACTTGAGTGAGTGTGAGGTGTGTATAAATAAGGGAGGGAGCCTCCCTATTTACACTAATCAAGTGACTGGCCTATTACATTACTAGAGCTGACCTGTTACCCTAACAGGGCCAACTTCTCCTAGAGAGACACCAAATACACATTACATGATGTTACACTGGGGAATATTGCCTCAACTTACAACAAAGCTTGTGCCTTAAGGTCTATACACAATAATGACATCCTGAAAGGAGGTAAACACATATCTGATGGGGGTACAACAAAATACAATGATAATATACATCAAAATATCTTCTGAAGTTAAAAATACATTAATAGTGTGTTCATATATGTAATGCACACCAGTGCACCAAATTATTATAAGTACCAAAAACTATCATATGCAACAACTTTCAAAAAAAAACATCAACAAAGTTCTAATAATCATGATATTTATTTGTGTATTAAAGTAGTGTGTTTCTTTTGAAATAGAGCGCTAGTGCACATTACTCTTTAAGGTGCACTAAACTCCAAAATTAAAAATAAAATAATCGCGTACATATTTCTCATAAATGAATTGAAATATTTAACAAAAAATTAGTGAGAATTTCATTTTCTAAAAGTGAGTTTATAATAGAGACCGTAATCACTATTTCGTTCTTTTTCCAAGTATTTGAGGGGAGACTTATGTAAGAGAGATTTACCAAGGAAATCTTTGGGGTGGCCATATTTTTCTAAAGAGACAAATTTATAAAGTTTTGTTGGCCACATACAACTTTTCAAAGGAGAAATTTTAGGTATATAACTTCTTACTATTCATCTCAAATTTTCCCCTAATAGTTCCAAAAAAATATTAATTATCTATGTCTTTATTAATATTTACAGTTCATTTTGATGAAAATATATTCATAGTTATCTTCAACATTGAAAATACTAGATTTCTTCTTACTTCCCTTCAATTTTTTGTGGATGCAAACTTTAGCATTAGGATTTTACTCTTTCTACTGTTTCGCAGTGATGCCTTTTTTCTTTCTAGGAACAAAATATTCATTAAGTTTGTTTATCTATATATGGGGTGTTTGACATCTACTGCAATGGGAATATTTACTGCATTGGATCCTAAAACCTATCCTTGTCAGTAAAAAATAAAAAATTCTTTCCCATTTATCAATGCACACTTTAAATACTAATGCACCGGTGCCCTTTTTAAAGTGCACCAATGTACATTGTAATTAAAAAGTATTTGTGGTTTTTATGGTGATATATATATACATTGATGCTCTTCTATTTGTATAAGACATTAATAAACTTTAATATTCATTTTTTAAATCAACAATTATGTGCCAGTTCATATCCCTATGTATTATGCACAAGTGTCAATTTGAATTGATGTACATTAATAGAACATGCATACTGATTAAAGCAAAAAAAAAGCAGATTGAAATTATTTACTTTTACAATTTTATAATGTAGTATATTTATTATTATAAGATGTCTGATAGAAGTTAAAGGAAAAAAACTTGTTGGAGTGAACATGATTGGGCAACACCTCAGAAAGAGAACAAGCAAATTTCCTTTATATTTTAGTACAAAATTGATATATTTGAATTATATATGATTTTAAATGATATATATTGGGTAATGTGTGACATTTATAACAAAAAAATCAAATAAATTTAATAAGATTGTTTGCTATTTGAGTGCAAAAGAGTGTAAAGTCTTGATGGAAACATTGCAAATAAATGAATAAAGTGAATCAAAAGGTAATCAACATTAGATTTTTCATCGAAATTTTAATAATAATGTTCTTCTTCTTCTTAATATGTAATGTCCCAAGTCTGGTGTATAGACCTAAACACTCTCCAATTCTGTTAATTATATTAAAATTTTTGAACTTGAATTAATTTACACAATGACTTCTCTGACTGGACAAATAAGGGGTTTATTCTGGGAAATTTTGCAGACAAAAGGAGTGAGCAGCGGGCAGCAACCAAAGACAATCAGACATTGAATTTCCTCTCCCCTAACACATTTATATCTGGTTCCATTTAGGGTTCAGATTCCGTACTGCGGAAACTTACTACCACGCTTCTGGGCAGCCAAACCGTGCAACTAAGGAGAGTAGTTCGGTCTATTTCAACCAGGGGCTTCTGGAAACTTGCAGAGATTTATTCCAGCATTAATATAACATAAATAAAGGATTTATATATTTCATTGATGTTCTGGAAATTTCTAAGAAGTTTTGGGTGAATTTGGTATTTTTGGCAGTTTTGGCCAAGGAGAACCCTGCGCAGAGGATGATGCAAAAGGGGGGTACGACCCAAAACAAAAATGGTTTTGGATATTTATATGGGAAGGTAGGCCTATTATGGGCCTACAAAAACTGACAGATCTCAATTTGAGTTTACAGAGCCTATTTTGCATCAATTTCAGTAAAACTAGTTATTAAAAACTAGTAATCTAGCTAGGGTCTTAAAAAGACTATTAAATCATCTTAAATCCAATTCTGTGAAACCAGAGATTTATAACAGAGATAAATATGGGTTCTATGAACATGAATACTTATTTCAATCCCTTCTCCATCATGAAATATTCATTACAGCACTCATATTCACTCAATTCCCCCATACACTGATAAAATAGAGTCTTTTAATGGAATTGAGATAATATCCTTCAGGGTATGAGATATATCAACCTGATAAATGTAATTTTCAGAATATACTGACACTACATAATAAAATAACATTATTTATTGACCATTACAAGAGGCTTCCAAAATTAAGGGGCAGGAGGCCCGAATCTTGACCAGCAAGGGGCTATGAGCATAGGTGAAGCATGGGATTCACTGGAGCTCAACTTGAAATTGATGCAGGCTGTAATAAATTCTGGAATAAGCTTCAATTACTGACATTAGTGCTCCATAAACCTGTAATAGATAGAAAGGGAGATGGAAGAGAAGGGAGGAGGGATTTGGGGATCATCACCCAATTGTCTGAGGCACAACACTCAGAGAGTATGCTCACATAGCATAACCACAATGTCAAATCATCCAAACTGAATAATGGAGCTGGAATACTTCTTTTATAGAATTAATGTTGACCTATTGAGCAAGTTACTTGGCTTGGTGACTTGTGAGAATAGGTCACCCATGAGTGGGCATACTTTCCTTTCTTTTCTTTGCTTTGCCTTTCCTTATTTTTCCTCTTTTTCTGACTTTCCTTCTTTTCTGAACTGTCCTGCTTTTCATACTTTCCTGCTTTTCCTGTTTTATCTTGCTTTCTAGATTTATGTTGCTTTTCCTGAAATATTCCTCTTTTCTCATTTTTGGCAACATTTTTGGACACTAGTGCTTACTTGACTTGGCAAGTTTATCATTTAATTGCATAATTAATAAAAATATTAATTGCAGCAATAATATTAAATGCTCCATAATTATTTATTCCAAGTGGGTAGCAACTATGGATAAAATTAAATGCACACACCTAATTAATTAATTGCCTCATCTTAACCCCTTATTAATTATTTAATTAAATCTGTCACTAGGATCCATGGGGTTCAATCTACTTCATGGTGTTGTCAAAATGGGAACATGACAGTCCTCCCTTCCCAAGATTGCTTGTCCTCAAGCAAAGTATCTCAAGAGGTCCATCATGCTTTTGTTGCACTACTCTGATCTTAATCCTCTCTCCCATAAAATATTCACTACATCTGTAATTGAACATGCCTACTTCTATCCCAGTGAAGTATCTAGAAAGTGTACCAAGATCCCATAAGAACATCAAAAATGAAAATATACCAGTACTATGTAAACTATAAGTCCATCCAATGAGGTGTTCCCTATGTGGGAAACTGAAACCAAGTGCGACATAGATGAACTGGTGCAAAATAGGGTTGGCTTGCTCCATCATGCCAACATGCAAACAACTTCTCCAAGGAAAAACAATGCCAAGATCCCATTGCTTGTATGGAACCCTCATGTATAGGAATATCGTCCAAAAAAATCTATTAAGCAAAACAGTGCCTGGATCCCATTGTTCATGCTGCATCTCCCCAAACATTAGTAACAAGAAAAAATCAACATCATTTGAAATGTTGGGAAAGATGAAAACATCATGCAACCATATTGGAAAATCATCCTTTCCAATGCAAACCTGAAACTTTGAGGGACCCTAAAACAAGATATTTAACTCTCCAATGTAGGGATGAATCAAAGAAAGACTATGCATCCCCAAATATTCCTCCAAAAAGTGAGGCCACAATTCCACCAGTCGTTCCATTCCAACCGAAATGTTCTCATGTGACCAATGCACACAAGGAACAAGTGTGGTATACATGAAACTCAAGTGACAAGGGTGAGGATCCCATGTCCTAAAATGCTGCTCCAAAAGAGAGTAAGCTGTATCAAAATCAGTCATGTTCATGTTTCCCTCAAATAATGAGGTATCATGGTCTCTATGGAACTCAACATGTGCTCCCCTCTTCATCTAATGGCTCAACTCTCTGCCATTGATCCAAGGTTGCAAAACTCCATCAATTGACCCACACATTGAAAGTAAGTGTAAATATGATTCCTTCTTGTCAAAAGTGGCTACAAACACATTCATTTTCTGTTGCTTGTAAATCATAGAAAAATCAGCAATATTAAAAACAATTTTCTTGCAACAAGACATAAAAATTTTACCTTCCATATTTTCCTCTTCAGTGATTCCTTTATCCAACCATCCAGTGGATGAATCATAGATATTGCTTTCTGATTTATATGATCTATAATCAGCCATCTCTTCTGCAATAGGATCTATCTCCCATGGATACAAATCATGATCCCCTTGTTGTACATGTGACACAAACCAAACAAATTTCTTCACTCACTGTTCATTCCCCATTGGTGTTGCTGAATCTAGGACATGTGGGAAGGAAATGTGAACCTTGTTTGCATGTCTACAACCTTCACTAATCAGACTTATGGCTGCAATTTTTTCATTATTTGATGGCCCAAGTTTGGTTCTCTCATCCCACTCTTCCATGGGAGAGTGACTGTCTTCAAGGAACAGCTCAAGTTTCCTTGGAAAGAAATCAAGTGCTTGGTTCTCATCAAACTGTTTTGCACACTCTTCAAGCACATACTGAAGAGAATGCTCCTCATGGTCAACCCACTCATGAGGTTCCTCCATGGAATTTTTTATGCCATTTACCCAAAAGGGATGACTCTCAGGAAATGTTGAGGATTGAGCCAATTCTTGCCACTCTTGTTGGAATTGTTCTATCTTCATTTGTGATTCTAAGAGGGCACTTTGAGTGTATCTCAAAGAATATTGGGTGGCCAACAAATAACCTTTGAGCTTGTATTTCTCTTCTTCATATATGCAAATAATATCTTGATCATGCAGTGATGCTTCCAGCAATAACTCAACAAGCTCAAACATGTCATTTCTATCTGAAAGCAATTGTGAGAAATTACCTTTGATTGTGGACATTGCTTTCTGGATATTCTCCATGGCTTCAAAGGAAGATTGGTCTTCCATTAAAGCAGCTTCCCAACACATCTTTGACACTAAAGCATGAGTGTCATGGATAATTTTTAGGGCCTCTTGGATCTTCTGTTCATCCATCTTCAATGACCCTACAAGAAGATGAGGTTCTTGTAGATGTTCCTCTTCTTCATTTTCCACCACCGGATCAATTTCATGCAGTGCACTCAAGGTTTTGAAATCTGATCCATATGTTGTTTCTGCAATATATTCATCTTTTAAGTGCTCAACAACATAATTTGGGCTGCAACTTAAGTTCTCATTCATCCTTGGTGCACCAGAAAGATATTCTCTCAAATTTTCATCCTTCATACTGCATTCATTTTTTACACCAGAATTGTGAACCTCATCAGTAAGGGACTCAACCATTTTGAAATTTTCACTAGAAGTGCCTTCCATATCAGATTTACACAATGACACATAAAAATCAGAATTTACTAACTCGCCATGTGTTATGTTCTCCTCCTTATATGGTGGAATTATGGTGGCTTGTTCACCTGCCCATTTCTATGGTTCACACCCTACTGAGATGTGCTCAATTTCTTCTTCCTTGTGAGGCTCAAGGGGTGAATGTAAATCTGAATTGTGTTTCTCTTTTGGTTAAGATCTAAAAGATATCTCACCACCCATACATGAGCCAAAACCTTGAGCAGTGATCCGGAGATCACCCACTAAGAAACTTGAAGTGGATTCCTCTTCAACTTCTTCTCTTATGCAACCAGCTTGTGGTGATTTGCACTTCACCTCTTGAATATATTTGTCCACTTCATTTCTATTCTCCTCCAAGAAACTTGTGACTTTTTCATCTTTAATGGTACTCATGTCACAATATTTAGAAGCTCTTTTTGAAGGAAAACCAAACAAACTCTTAAGTCTTGAACATGTTGATGGCTTGGAGGAATATTCATCATTGGTTCTGTCTTCTTCTTCTTTTCTCAAAGAGTTGGAACAAATTGGTTCCTCTTTGGATAGCTTACCGCTCTTGAAATAATTCTCATAATCATGCTTGGGCCGGAATCCATACTTGAAATAAATATAATCTCCAAAAGAAAGGTTTGCAAAAATATTCCTACCCAACGCTAGATAGTCCTCATAGCAGTGAGACATGTTCTCACATGCTTCAATAATCTCTGTCAAGCTTTTCTTAACCATTGGAGAATCAGATCTGATATCTTCCCCATCTGATGTCCAATAGTTTTCATCATATTCATGTTTTAGTATGCCTCCATCAACATAGAGGATTTCTTCTTCTTCATATCTTCTGCAGTATTCTTCATACTGCTCATCATAGTCATCCTCATAGTATGACATGGCTGCAAATTTATTCCGTGAGAGATTTGTTTCCACAGGATGATCCAAGGAAAGAGCTCTGATACCACTGTAATGTCCCAATTCTGGTGTATAGACCTGAATGCTCTACAATTCTATTAATTATATTAAAATTTCTGAAACTTGAATTAATTTACACAATGACTTCTCTGACTGGGAAAATAAGGGGTTTATTCTGGGAAATTTTGCAAACAAAAGGAGTGAGCAGCGAGCAGAAACCAGAGACAATTAGACATTTAATTTCCTCTCCCCTAACACATTTATATCTAGTTCCATTTAGGGTTCAGATTCCACACTACGGAAACTTACTACCACGCTTCTGGGCAGCCAAACCGTGCAACTGAGGAGAGTAGTTTGGTCTATTTCAACTAGGGGATTCTGGAAACTTGCAGAGGTTTATTCCAACATTAATATAATATAAATAAAGTATTTATACAGCTCATTGATGTTCTGGAAATTTCTAAGAAGTTTTGGGTGAATTTGGGATTTTTGGCAGTTTTGGCCAAGGAGAACCCTGCGCAAAGGAGGATGCAAAAGGGGGGTACTAACCAAACCAAAAATTGTTCCAGATATTGATATGGGAAGGTAGGACTATTAATTTCCTACAAAAACTGACAGATCTTAGTTTGAGTTTACAGAGCCTATTTTGCATCAATTTCAATAAAACTAGTAATCTAGCTAGGGTCTTAAAAAGACCATTAAATCATATTAAATCCAATTCTGTGAAACTTTAGATTTATAAAAAAGATAAATATTGGTTCTCTGAACATGAATACTTATTTCAATCCCTTCCCCATCATGAAATATTCATTACAACACTCATATTCACTCAATTCCCCCATACATTGATAAAATAGAGTCTTTTAATGGAATTGAGATAATATCCTTCAGGGTATGAGATATCTCAACCTGATAAATGTAATTTTCAGAAGATACTGGCACTACATAATAGAAATAACATTATTTACTGACCATTACAAGAGGCTTCCAAAATTAAGGGGCAGGAGGCCCGAATCTTGACCAACAAGGGGCTGTGAGCATAGGTGAAGCATGGGCTTCACTGGAGCTCAACCTAAAATTGATGGAGGATGTAATAACTTTTGGAATAAGCTTCAATGGCTGACATTAATGCTCCATAAACCTACAATAGATAGAAAGGGAGATGGAAGAGAAGGGAGGAGGGATTTGGGGATCATCACCCAATGGTCTGAGGCACAACACTCAGAGAGTATGCTCACATAGCATAACCACAATGTCAAATCATCCAAACTGAATAATGGAGCTGGAATACTTCTTTTATAGAATTAATGTTGACCTGTTGAGCAAGTTACTTGGCTTGGTGACTTGTGAGAATAGGTCACCCATGAGTGGACATACTTTCCTTTCTTTTCTTTGCGTTGCCTTTCCTTATTTTTCCTCTTTTTCTGACTTTCCTTCTTTTCTGAACTTTCTTGCTTTTCACACTTTCCTGCTTTTCCTGTTTTATCTTGCTTTTTGGATTTATGCTGCTTTTCCTGAAATATTCCTCTTTTCACATTTTTGGCATCATTTTTGGACACTAGTGCTTACTTGACTTGGCAAGTTTATCATTTAATTGCATAATAAATAAAAATATTAATTGCAGCAATAATATTAAATGCTCCATAATTATTTATTCCAAGTGGGTAGCAACTATGGATAAAATTAAATGCACACACCTAATTAATTAATTGCCTCATCTTAACCCCTTATTAATTATTTAATTCAATTTGTCACTAGGATCCATGGGGTTCGATCTACTTCATGGTGTTGTCAAAATGGGAACATGACATAATAATAGTCATTAACATGTTTCAAACAATCTATTTCACATTTGTTGAGTGTCGTGCAAGGACTAACAAAGAAATAAGGGATTGTTGTGCTAAGAAGATAAATATTATGAAGGACATAAATGATGATGAATTGGTCCATGGTTCATTTGTAGTGGTGTTGTCAGTTAACGAAAGGGGATTTCTTTTATATAACAATAAGGGATATAGTGGAAATAATGTATAGATGTAGTTTTCAATTCCATTACAAAAATCAATCCAATGATTCCAACAATTATGTTATAGATAAACTACAACAAGGATTTCTGGAGTAATGGTCAATGAAACCTATCAGACTTGCAATAGAAAAAATAAACAGTAATGAAAAGGAACCATTTAAAAAGTATTATCCATAAAAATGTTTTTTCTAGAATATGTACAGAGTACTAGAAAAAAATATGAAATTAATAGTTGAACAATATTTACTTTCATATTAATATATAAAAAAATGTCTTTTCATTTTTCAAGAAGATTATGAAAATTCCAAAAGAAAAATAAGATGATAACATACAAGTAGGAATGCCCAAAAAAGGTTAAATATACATGGTAAAAGAAATGGACATAATTCCATTCTAGCAGGAGGCATCTCATAACAATGTGCATCAAACATATGTAATCATTGTTTTTGTGTCGAGAGGCGCTCTCCAGCCTAGTATGGGAGAGATGTTGTCACGTTTGTACGTGACTCTCTAATAAAATAATAATAAATTTTATACCCAACATGTCAGCCTACACAAAATTAAACTTAACCAACGTAGATCCAAATTCTAGGCTCTATTAAGCCCCGAAAGGGATCGATCTATCAAGGTGCAAACCTCTCTCGAGGTGCAAACCTCTCGAGGTATTAATACACCATTATAACCAATCACAGTAGCTACTAATTTATGGATTAATATTAATACACCATACACTTAAACTTATGCAAAGAAAAAACTCAGTGTACATGTTAATGAAATGCTAATGAAATTATGTTACTATGACACTTTTCAATTTGACTATATTTGTAATTATAATTAAAAAAATCTTATTTAAAAATGTTTTTGGAAATTACTATTTAAATTATTAAAACATTAAATTTCTTAAAATATTATAATATTATACTATTCCATAAATAGACTATATTTTCAATTATATTTTATAAGGTTATAAAAACCTTACGTTTTAAAAACATTTTTACTATTCAAATTATTAAATCATTATAACTATTAAAACATTATAATTATTAAAACAATATAATATTATACTATTCCATAAATTGACTATATTTTCAATTATATTTTTAAAACTTTATTTAAATACATTTCTTTAAAAAAATTTATTATAAATTATTAACTATTAGAAAAACTATATTTTCATAGTTATATTTCATAGTCACTATAATTTTAAAACCCTTATTTAAAACCTTGCAATACTATCCTAAATGCAAACGTTAAACTAGTTCAAACTTCAAGATTACATACATTTTAATACTATCATAGATATAACTTCAAGTGAGGATCTAGGATAATATTAATATGATTCTCAAGTGTTGCATAAATTAAAGTATATTAGTATTCAAAACATCTACTTCATACATGGTGTCAAAACCATGTGCAGGGCTCTCCTAAACCATATACAATAAAACCATGGGTTGTTTAGGAGGCACACATGGTTTTAAAACCATGGTAAACCATGTACAATAAAACCATGGGCCTTGCACATGGTTTCAACATTTTTTTGCCCATAATTAATTAATTGATTGATTATTATTTTGTTAAGTAGGAACATTACAACATATGCCCCATATTGGGTTGTTTTTCTTGCCAACATTGTTTTTAGTGGATAATTAAATTTTTATTTTATTATTATTAATTTTTATTAATTTTAATTTTGTGTAGGCCGACATATTTGCTATAAACTTTATTATTATTTTATTAGAGTATCACATACAAACGTGACAACATCTCTCCCATATTGACCTAGAGAGCACCTCTCGACGCAAAAAAATAAAAAATGTAATTATCCTCCAAAAACAATGTCGACCAAAGAAACAACCCAATATGGGGGATATGTTGTAATGTTCCTACATAACAAAATAATAATTAATTAATTGTTTTAATTATCGGCAAAAAAATGTTGAAACCATGTGCAAGGCCTCCTAAACAACCCATGGTTTTATTGTACATGGTTTAGTACGGCCTTGCAAATGGTTTTAAAACCATGTGCAAGGCATCCTAAACAACACATGGTTTTATTGTACATGTTTTAGGAAGGCCTTGCAAATGGTTTTAAAAGCATGTGCAAAGCCTCATAAACAACCCATAGTTTTATTGTATATGGTTTAGGAGGGCCTTGCACATGGTTTTCAAAACCATGTATGAGGCAGATGTCTTGAATAATTATATACTTTAATTTATTCAATACCTAAGAATCATATTAATATTATCATAAATCCTCACTTGAAATTATATTTACCATAGTATTAAAATGTATGTAAACTCGAGGTTTGAAACAATTTAATGTTTGCATTTAGGATAATATTGCAAGGTTTTAGTAAGGGTTTTTAAATTATGGGAGTATGAAATCTAACTATTAAAATATAGTTTTTTAATATTTAATAATTTATGATATTAAAAAATTAAAGAAATGTATTTAAATAAGGTTTTTTTTCAATTATATTTCAAATAAGGTTTTTAAAATATAATTGAATAATATGGCTAATCTATGGAATAGTATAATATTATAATGTTTTAATAATTATAATGTTTTAATAGTTAATGTTTTTATAATTTGAATAGTAAAAATGTTTTTCAAAAATAAGGTTTTTAAAATATAATTGAAAATATAGTCTATTTATGAAATAGTATAATTATAATGTTTTAAAATTTTAAATAGTAAAAGAGTTTTTAAATCACATTTTTTCCAAATATGTATTAAATTAATTAATTAATTATAATTGCAAATATAGTCAACTTGAAGAGTGTCATATTTGAAAATATATTGAATTTCAATAACAAAATTTCATTAACATGCACATCGAGTTTTTTCTTTGCATAGGTTTTAGTGTATGGTGTATTAATATTAATGTATAAATTAGTAGCTACATTGATTGGTTCTAATGATGTATTAACACCTCGAGAGGTTTGCACCTAGAGAGTTTGATCCCTCTCGACGCTTGATAGAGCCTAAGATTTGGATCTACGTTGGTTTATATACATCTAATTTAGCTATTGCATAACTTGAGTTCCCTTTACTTAAGATTTCGTATTTGTTATGATCTATATATTTTAATTAATTCGCACTCATCTTTGGATGTCTTCTAACATGTGCTAACATACAAACATGACTCATTCGAGGAATTGATAAATATTGGATTAAGTAGGGGTTGTGAAGATATGTTGTAGTATCAAACATTATTTGTGCAATTTGCAAGTAGCTATATTATTTTACTTCCCTTAATTTAAAATTAATGAAAAAATAAACATTAATATTAATTATAGCAAAGCTTTGTGATGACGTATAAAACTTGCAAGAAATAAAGTATAGAGTGTCAAAAAACGTAAGAGTTGTCAAAAGATGGCATGAGGAATTATTTTGAATGATTGTGTATTGTTTATGAATCAATTCTGGTACTCTTTTTTATTTACACAATCATGTATATCATATTATAAATGTAGATAAATTTATTACACTTTATTTATATGTTTGTAGATGTAAAATGAAGAGGAGGAACAAAATAAAACTAGTCAATAAAACATTTCATCAAATTAACCAAGTACAAGTGATCAAGAAATGAAGTATGCAAGCAACTCGAGCAATGACAATAGTTTGAGTCAATAATGACGATCAATATAATTGAATGCGCTTGCAAATTCTATGTTATGACATGTTTGTATGTGAAAATTTAACATTTTGTTCAATGTATTGGACATATTGTCAAAATTAGATGACCACGAGCCACTAATAAATTTAACAATTACATATTGGAATTTTGATTATTGTGGACGTTTAGTCTGTCCCCTTTTGTATGATGAAGGGCCTCTTATTCATATATAATAAAATGAGTTTCTTATTCTATTACATTCTCCAATGTTGTAAAATATTATATTGTTGATTAAATATATGGTTAGTTAATATTATAATGAATAGATATGTAAATGAATGGTATAAAACATTAATACAACCATTATATTGAAACACATAATTACAATTTCACGTCAATATTAGTATAAAAATTATTTGATTTTTAATGATTAATTGAAAATTAATAAAACACAATTAATTAAAATATATACATATTCGTGCATTTTATTTTTCTAAACTTATTGAATAGTGTGGGCAACATATAAATCGTTAATTGTGCGGTGATTTTTACATTGTGAAAAATTATGTACCTATGCATCTATGTGTTATAAACACATAGGTATCACGATGCTCAAGTAAGAATTAATGTTGGTGTGTTTACCTATACTAAGCGCATTGAAGACACAAAAAACAACAGTCCATTGACCGTTATCATCATCATCATTAAATTTATAGGACACAGTAGTGTGTATGGTAATACAACTACTGATGTGTATCTATGAAAGATCGACATAGGGAGATAGACCATAGATAATGAAAAATGGTGCTCTAAAATATAATGCATGCATTGGGGAGTGATATAAATGAAAATAACTAGTGCATAACATTAAAACCATATCCAAGTGTGCTATTATTTTTCAAATGCACCAGGGCATAACATTTAAATTTTATCCAACAATGTTGTATGTTAACTACTTAGTGTTGAGTTTGTATGATATTGCATTGATTAAAAAACTTCCATTGTAAGCTCTGACCACTCAATTTTTAAATTTATAATGAACATCCTTATAACCTCTAATGAAGCCACCGCTACTAATGGTAGATTTTTTAGTGGAGGTTTTTTCTGAAAAAATTGTCAAACGTTGTAACATTAAAAGCCTTCACTAGAAGGTGTTTTCCTTGTAGTGTCATATGTGATTCATACACATATTCTCAATGTCATTAAGGTCATCGATGTCTTGTTCAATATGTCAAATTAATATTAAGTACAACATTTTAAATAATATCTATGATATTCATTGGGCCGAGAGGCACTTTCTACAACCCGAATGAGTGAGAATTGCCACGTCTGTCACATGTCGGCTCCAAAAAAATATTAAAACTAAAATATATAAAACCAAGAACATGTCAGAACCAAATTTAAATTAACTATACGAAAAAACAAAAAATCTATATAGATGTATCTCAAATTTCAATTTAAAATTCAATTCTTATCAAATCTCATAAATTTCACGTATTCTTATCTTTCTCTCTCTAAAAATTCAAAACCAAACTTTAATAAATTGAAAAACAAAATTATATAAATGTATATCAAATTTCAATTTAAAATTCAATTCTCACCAAATTTGAGAAATTTCACTTATTCTTATCTTTCTCTCTTTATATAATCAAAATCAACCTTTAATAAATACATCACACAAATTCAACAAATTAATGGCTTATCGCCTATTTATATATCTTTATTCAAAACATACTACTTCTGAACAATTATGTGTAATTGTTGTGGCTTGATTTGATAACAATTAACTTTGACACACACACTTACACCAAAACAATTTATCTATCTATATTTTTTTCACAAATGGAAAAGTTGTAAATTGTTATTCATATGGAATCAAAAAAAAATATACTGAAGTATGTATGTATATATTAATAAAGTAAATACAATATTAAAATAAAAGTGTTGATCTTTACAAGTATGTATCTATATTTTAATAAAGTACATACAATATTAAAATAAAAGTGGCCATCATTACATAAAATACATCAATCCAATAATATGGTGGATTTTGTAATGGAGACTCTTATAATTTTTTTTAGAAATTGTATTATTTAAGTAAATACAAAATCTATTTCATTCAAAAACAAAACTCCTTAAAATAATTTATACAAGAAACCATACTTAGAGATGTATAATTTGCCGTAATACAAGTATATAATTCCTTGAACAAATAATATGGTTAAAATTTTCAATGCTTCCAAGCACCCAAGTCTTTAGCCTTTTTGAAATTATATATATATATGCATAGAGACTAATTAAATCTCTTGAGGTGCAACATTTACTCAAGTTTAGCATTGAGGATTAAATCTCTAGGTTTTTTATCTCTCTCATCCCTTGGTAGAGCCAAAGTTAAGTTGGATCTATATTGGTAGTAAATAGTGTAACAATGTATAATAAAAACTCATTCAAGGATATGTGGTTTGTTGGTGGGGCTAGATGGATTTCATTCTATCCACCCTCGTTCAATTCCATTGAGACATGTTCTGGCTTGGATGTTCGGCTAACGGTTTGCTCGACCTACCATCCATGGAAGTGGAAAATTTTGTTGAGATTTCTCATGCGTATATAAGCTTTCTTTAAGTCCTTCAAAATAGCAAGAAGGTAATTTTTTCACGTGAAAAAAATATAATAAAAACTCAAATATCATAAGAAAGTCTAATCTACCATATATATGTTTCATAAACATATATCTTAATCATAATACAAGAAAAACAAATGAAATGTCCCTATCTTACTATGTCATATATTGGACCAATCACTCTATACAATGAGAGTGACAATACTACAACACACTAATTTTCCATGTTGTGTTTGTGTCCTTATCTTATCTTATATATTAATGGACACACTATGCTTTTTAATATAAAATATAATTAAATTACATTATATTGTACATTAATATTTATGTTATTTAATATTATTAAATTACGTCATACTCTAATGTCATTTTTTAACGTATGAAAGTTCATACAATATCTATTTGATTGCTTTAATTTTTTTTTAATACGTAATCATGGGTAGCTTTTCAACTAAATTAACATGTCTTATATTAGATCAGAAAAATCTCTACTCAAACGTAAGAAAAGTGTAAATTGTTATTTGCAACTTTTTAGACAAAACTCACTTCAACATCTTGTCGATTAGTTTTTCCGTTTGTCCTCGTTCTAAAACTTTGACTCTCGACGTATTGTCATTTTCTCTTTCCATCAATGTCAAAATGTAACCCTTGTGGTTTTTTTTTTAATATTTCACAGACATGCTTAATATTTAACTTTTCATCTTTGTTGGTCTCTTTTACTCTTATCTTGTGTACATCCTCTCTTACCACATATAACAATATTGTGTTTTCATATTTAATATGCTCATTTGTTGGTTACAATTAATCTAAATTCTATCACACTAATCACATGTGAATTGAATTCAGGGATAGAAAACTATTGTAGCAATCCCATAGAACCATGATTATCACGTGATGTTGCATCCCATACGACAATGATTATCACATGATTTTATCTAGTGAAAATTGCGTACATCCTTTGTGATGGATTTAACTACACCTAGCTTCTTTTTAGCTGAAGCTATTAATTCTTATGCCAAAAAATTCAATGACTCACTAAGCACATATGTGCAACAATCAAGGTGTATTAGTTGTTGGCATTTGACCAAAAGGAGATCAAATTTTGGCCGGCTAATTCCTTTTCCTCATATGTATACCACTTTTTAGTGAATCTCCATGTTAATCCAAATGAGTCACAAGTTGTAGGGATAACATGCATTGGACGATTCATATCTCTAATCAACATATTGATCATTTTCTATTGTCTTTCTTACCACGACACGCAAATCGATCCATATATCCAATTGCATGTCATGACATTTAATTAAGGTTGATTTTTTATAAGGTTAGTTTTATAAGATTAAAATAAGACAATTACAATAAAAGAAATATGATGCATTTTATAGTTCGTGATGTTTATCTGGATTTTTCAAGGTTCCTTAGCCCTAGAAGATCATGTGATATGTCCCGAGGATTAGATTATGAGTGCTAAAGCGCGTAGGATAAACGTTCACCAAAACACCCCGCTTTGCCGGCGAATTTTGTATAGAAATCGGTTTAGATTTTTAACGGAAAGTGTTATTTTTTCAATTAAAAAATTTCTGCGATTAGATTTAGTTGATCTATATGAAATGGCCTATTTCAAAACGACCCAGGTTGCCCAAATTGTAATTTAAAACGTCGAAATCGTTGTTTTAGCAAAATATTCTATGTCGGATTCCGACGAGTCGGGGGCGTTTTGGTGAACGCTTATACTGCTCCATGCTAAAGCATAAAGATCTGGTTTATAGAGCAGAATCGATGTTCCGAGGATATTTACCAAGTGTTATATTAATAAATCCACCATCGATCAGATTCTGATCGGATGTCTAAGAACATAGTGCCCAATAGAATTGCGGTGGAAATATGGCGTGGGACTGTCAATAAGATATGTATAGTCATCAGCCAAATTGACAGTTGAAAGGAGCAACGCATGGTTGAAATGATGGGATATTATATGGAAAATGTGGTGATCAGTTTTGGAGAAGATCAAATATGTCGGTGGAGAAGCATAGTGCACACATAAAGTGTATGTACGAAAAAAGGACCCAACCATGTGCAATAAGCATTACTGCTCAAGACGTGTGGCTAATTTTTATTGGTCGCGCATGCCTAATGTCTGTTTTTGAAACCACCTAGAAAGTGTGTATTACCACTTTAGGGAAACCAAAGTGGTTTTCGAACAGGATAAAGTGCGGTCCCATTAACAGTATGAGTCATCCCTTCCAAGTCATACCAGTTAGTCAAATCCAGTGTCATAGGTCACATCATTGGTCTTGTTAGCCATTTATTCCCCACCAACTGTCATTTTGAATTTTCTGAAGTCCGTTAAATCCCATTTTTGTCTGTTTGTCAAAGTCATTGTCGTATGTGTCTTCTAAAGCACCAACTAATAGAATCCTTGAACGCATGTACCCAAGTCATCGATCCAGTCTGTAATCCAAAGAACCAATCATCCTCCACATCATACTAACATGGTAAGTTAGTTATTACCCTGATTTGCTCAATTTTACCATTGTAATTCAAAAAATTACCCTAAATTGTAAGGTGGTAAAAAATGAACCATGAACCAGACGATTTTCACTATACAAATGTCTCAAATAACCTCCGAGCCCACTCAAAATCCTATTTCCTTTGAGAATGTGATCATATATGATCATTAGGCTGATGTTAAAGATACTGAAGTTTTCCATTTTGATCAAATCCAAACTTTGGGTGAGGCCCAGTACAAAGCTTTCTCAGACCAAGATACGTACAAGCTCTGGGCCTCCAATGATCCAGATTTATGGAGAATGAAATGAAACAACGGATACAAAACCATGGAAATAGATATATTACAAAGGACACAATGATACAGTAAACACATATTCTATTAAATGGTGGAAATAGAACAAACTATAAATATAATAGCTTGAATGGTGGTAGTTATCTGTGAGAAGAGACTTGGTTTCTTTGCTCATTTGTGCCAAGATGAATACAAAATGAGGCCAAAAAAGCCTATTTATAATAAGCCTAAGGGAGATAACCCTACACTTCCAAAACATAACCCTAGAAGATGAACCATCTTAAGGTTTGCGGCCCCAAGGTGGTTAGTTAAACAGTCAACTTCCGGGGGTCATAACTTTTGCATACGATCTCTGTTTGGGGTGTTTGATAGCCCATTGGAAATGTATGTCAAATCTTTACATCTTTCGAATGAATAAATTTTAGTTGGCCATGTGAATCACCAAAAAACATCATTTAGGCCCTCAAAACGGCCCTAGAAGTTTAGGACCCAAAAAACCATAGAAAAATTACTACGAAACTACCAAAATAGACAACTATTTTGAACCAATGGAATAGGTGGGTGGCCACCGATCTCCATCTAGATCAATCATCCCCCCCTTAGGAATCAATGGTCTCCATTGAATGAAATCATGTATCATATCTTGAACTATGTGTTGAGTTGATCTCCTGGTGCGGCATTCGCTGAAATGACAAGGCCGTCTTTCTTTGACTTCATCAGACAGTCGTAATTGTTGTTGATGGTGTTATAGCTGATTTTACCACTCCAGGTGAATCACGCTTGTATGGCCTTCCCCCGTCCCTTTGCAGACTCCTTGGACCCCTTGGACCATTTTTTTGTCCTTTGATGTTTCCTAGACCATCCCTAAAAACATGTGAAAATTGCTATACGCGACTTTTAAACCCCTAATCGCATGTATACGTAGGTTTGACCCCTAAAACCACGTACATCGGGATGTGTGCATAATCCAAATCCTTTTGGAGTTTTCCTTGACATGGATCCGACTCACTTGACTCCTGGCCTTTTCTATGCCTTGAGATCACTCGGATTCGACCGTTCATTACCCCTTTGAAAATCTATATAAGGAATTCTATGGTACATTGAAGGCATATGAGAGAATTAAGAGCAAAGAAACTATAGTCCATTGTTGGCGGAACTTATGCTTGAGTCTGCATCCATTTGTCCCTTGGAGCACTTTTGTGTTCTTCCCAAGCTTGCCTTTTGCTTGTGAGCTTGGTATCGAGAGATGGAGGATTGAGGTGGTGGAGGCCCAAGTGGGGGATTCAGTTTCTCCGATTCGCAGACGTGCTGACAGAGGTTGTGTCCATTGTAATCTCTGATTTTATATTAATAGAAATATATTTTCCTGTCCAATAATGTATGTTTGAATGAATATTTTATCCATGGATGTTTTCAAATGTTTATACATTGTTGATTATATATGCTAGAATAGATCTAACACCAATATATATAGTATGCTTGTATTTTTTACTTGTTGTTGAGGAGGTAATCTATCAATTCAAGCTGAAGTTGGAAATCTCAATAGGGATCTACTTCAACTGTCCGAAATAAGGTACGAGGTCTGATCCTTTAGTGTTAGATATTTAATTTCTATTGCATATTGGAAATGATTGATTTCTGGAGTCAAGCTGTCTGTTGTGGTACCCCAAGCCATAGGAATTTCTCTCCATAACAGAATTGGCGACTCCGGTGGGGAGTTCCTAGTAGTTGTCCTTTGGGGGTTTTCTATCGGCATTCAATGACTTTGAATTGCTCTTTCTCTCTTGTTTCTATGTCAAGTTTGGGGGCATGTTTGCCTGTTAGTGTCTGATTGGTGTAAATTTTGTCTCAGCTTGTCTGTTTGCCTTGATTTTTATGCACCTTTCTTCCTGTACGCGAGTTTTGAACTCACAATCGCGTATACATGCAGGTTTACTGTGAACAGTCACATATGCCCTTAGTTTTTCCTTTTAGAGGAAGTTGAATGGTTGTTGGGTGAGTTGTGATGATTGTTGAGTCTCCTTTGATACTGCTAGAGTCTGTATACACCTCTGTTTCTGACCAAGGACTTTTTTTTAGGGTAATTTTTTTTTAAAGAATGTTCTTGTCATTGCATTTTTTATTTTTTGTTTTGGGATTAGTGCATTAGACTTCTTTTACCTTAGTTCTTTGCTTGAGTGCTGCTTAAGTGTGCTTGCAGAATCTGGGGGATGTAGAATCATTCTTTTGCTTTTTGTATCTCATTTTATTTCAAAAAATCCAAAAATATTTGCTTATCATCATGCATTGCATTTTGCATTTTGCATAGTACTTGCACTAGATTTGCTTTGGAGTATTAGTCAAGATTTCATATAGGAAAGCTTGCATTTATCATTTGAAGAAAATTGTGCATTTCACATAGTAGCATACCCTGTTTTCATGGACACAATGCATTTGCATTGATTGTTAGGTGTGCATTTTACTTCATGTTGTGTCATAACACCATTAATTGCACGGCCATATCCCTTTTTTGAGTAATAAAGCCAATTAAAATCAACGCTTAATTAAAATGAACTACACTATTTTATTTGATAGGGTTCACCAACAAGATTAGGTTTTAGGGTCTTGGAATAGTTCATTGTGAGTAAATTCTCCAAGACCACTAAACAACAATATGTATGTGTCTGTCCAAGTGAGTGTGTGAAATCCTTGGTATAACCAGTGTTTCTCAGGATCCTTCTCTCAAAAGGGAGTTAAGCATGAGGTAGTGTGAGCAGTTATTGATTGGGATGATCCCTAGTCATAACTGAGTAGCATCGGAGATATTTATAGGATTTTATTCGTATCTGGGGGCTCTTTCGAGAGTTTCAGGCTTTGCTACCCTACCCATACGGTCAATCCCTCCTTTGACTGTCCGCCTAAGCATTGATTATATTGAGGTGACCTTAGTGGCCTTACCTACGATATTGAGGGGGTACTTTACAGGGGTTATTCTGCGGGTGTCCCGGCCAGGTTGGGGTCGGATAGCACAATCGCTTTACACATTGAAGCTAAGGGCCACAATAATTGGTTACGTACCTCCGCTTGTTGTGTATGGGAGTCTCAAGCCTCTCCTAGGTGAGACATACTTGCTTCATTCAGGAGCTCACTTATCCTACCCTTGATTGCCTTCATTTGGCTTTAGATTTTATTCTTGATTGCTCTGTGCACAATAGCTTTCCTAGGGTTTGCGTAGATAGAGAGTCTTTTCTAGTTTTTTGAGTCATTGTGGATCCGGGTGCGGCTCCTCGCCATTCTTGTCGTTTAGTAGGATTTTCGCCTTCTACATCTCCTCCTCCTTTGGGAGATATAAATAGACAGTCCAAGTGGACTACTTCGCACATTGATTCACACACCATGGGAGACCATATAGAGGGTATTCCTAAACCACCTTCTCCCATTCATGTGGAAGATGGGGAGTTTACTCCTAACTATGATCCTTCACCCAACTTGACTGAGTTAGGTCCTGTGATTTCTGAGATAGGAACCTTTCATGATAGACCTACTTACTCTAGTGTTGATTCCCCATTGACACATCGCCTATATGGAATGTCGGAGGATGATGAGACTCATTTTGAACCCGCAAGCACTAGTTATGGTAGTTATGGTATGTCTGGTTTTCCCACACATGATTTGGCATTTCATGTCGAATCTGAGTTCAAGCCTAACACTATTCCTGGGGGAACTCTCATTCCTTACCACACGAAGAGGTTTGGGAGCACTAGTCACATTGCACCTTCCATCCATGTGGTGGAAGCTACATCACATATTCCTCCTAGGTCTAGGGTTAGTGATCCTATTAGGATACCGGATCCGAGATGAGTGACTATAGGGAATAGTACGTACTTAATTACACATATCCCTTCGTCCTCTGTCCCTAGTTCTTCGAATGTTCACCCTCCACCTCACTCACATGGTCCTTCAGGCTGGAACGTTGCTACGAGTTATGTCCGTACTGCGGTTACTAGATCAGTTGTGTCTCAGCTTCATGCACCGCCCGTTGTTTCGAGAGGTCATGTTCATACTTCTAGAGGTCACATTCCTACTTCTGGAATGTATATTCCTACTTCCAGAGCGTATGTTCCTACTTACAGAGTATCTCATGGGACATCTCATGCGATGACTTATGGACCCTATTATGGGATGCAGTATGGACAGGGTTCTTCACCTTATGGGGGCAGGTATCAACAACCTTCTTACTCTCCAAATTACGGCTTTGTAGCTCTGAATAGTCAAGGTACACCACATTATGGTGCTTCCATGCCACCCTGTACAGGTCAAACGGGAGGAGGGCACTATGGCCAAGGCCATGGTGGTAATCAGACCTATGTGAACCAGAACTATCGGGGAGCGGTCCATCAACCTCATCATCCTAGGCTCCCTTTCCTTGCGATGTTGAATCTTCCTGACTTGTCGAGATTGATGAACGATCCTGTAGCTCATGACCTGGCTTGGCCGACTGTCCCTACTAGCTTCCCTCGGACATGCCCAAGTTTGAGGGCAAATCGGGAGAGGATCCGAGCGAACATGTTACTACCTTTCACCTATGGTGCTCTTCGAATTCCTTACACTAGGACTCCATCCGTTTAAGGCTGTTTCAACGCACCCTTACAGGGCCCATCATGAAATGGTATATAGATCTACCTAGGGGGGCATTCGCTTTGTTCGATGACCTAGCGATGACTTTTCTTGTCGACATTTCTAGCTGGAAGCGATGACTTTTCTTAACCACTTCCAACTACCAGTGCGTTATGACATTGGTATTGAACTCTTGTCGACATTTCGGTAGGATAAGGCCACACATATCTCGGATCATATCCAAGAGTGGCATAGATGGAAGAGGTTAATTAAAGCCTTTATACCGCCGAAATTCCTCCTCGAATGGTTCCTTACGTCGTTATTGCCATATATAGCGAACGATGTTTCTACATTCGGAGTGCAGAATGAGGAACAAGCGATTTTTATGGCGCAAGAACTGGACTTGATTTATGCTCAGTCTGGTTTGTTATATGAGATCATTCCCAATGCTCTACGTTCTAGTTTCGACCCCAAAGTTGAACCCGGACCACATGTCAATGGCATTGTTGGTTGTGCAAGTGCTAAACCTGCGGATTCAGTTGTAAAACAAGTTAGTCAATTGTTAATCAACCAATCTGCTTCGGGACAATCCACGGTTTCGTCTCAAACCGCCCAAATGGCAAGTGTACTTTCTGTGCAGTGGTCGGACCAGAAGGGTAACCAGCAGCCCAGAAAGAATAAAACGAAGGGTATGAATAATCGTAAGGGTGGGAATAGGAATGAGAATGCTAATAATAATGACAATAATGCCCGTAATACTGGGGGGGACAAGCAAGCTAAACGTAAGGTTAAATTCCCTTGCAAGTTGTGTAATGACGATCACCTCACTTACTTGTGCCCTCGTATCGATGAAGCCTCGAGATTCTTGGCACAGGGCCCAGTTGTGCTAACTAACCCTTTACCCCAAAATATGAACTTGAGGACCCATGATCAGTTTAGTGGTGACCAAGATCCGTCGAAGGGTAGTGGTCGTGGTTGCATTAACATGGTAGGTGCTACGAAAGTTGTGACCCGTGCAAAGGACTATGGTTTGTCACAACCCAGCCCAGGAAAGGAACCTGATCCACCAGTGTCTCCTTTGCATATTAAGAAACCTATGGATAAACCTGAAGCTACACCTGGCATTCCTAAGGGAGTCCTTAAGCGTTCGGGGCACAATCCTAATTCCCGAGCCGCCCAACACTATTTAGTTATCGAGGATTTGGGCCACACTCCTTGTGCAATGTCTACATTGGAAGTGCTTCAGAGTTGTCCTTTGTAAAGGAAGGTGTTGAGGCCTAGAAATTCGCAAGCAACAACAGAAAGGGATTCTCCCAAGTCAATGTTCCCAACTAGCCCATTGACTGTTTGGTATAGGGAATCCGTCCGGGTTACGGTCCGGCTACCGTAAGTCAAGGTAACAAAACAAAGGTTTTATCGGTTGCGGCCCGGTCCATCGTGTATATTTTTGTATTTTTGACTTATGTATGAGATGCATATGCCTAACTAACAATGAAGGATGATTCGAATGCCGGGAGCAGTCACAACGTGATGCGCAGGTTCTTACCTCTCGTCTTAGACTCACATGCATCTAAATCACATATGTAGCAATGAAATGAACTAACTATCTATCAATCTACCTATCTATCCCCGAGGAGCAAACTGTAAATTATTTGTGAGTAACGTGTATTGTACATGCAATATAAAGAGAAACTACAGTTAGCTGATATTTATTTCCACAATGCATGAACGATTAAAGATATTTCAACAACCAAATAGCCAATTGTTTTATGAACCGCATACATTACTCATGGTGGTCATTCCACAAAATAAACCAGAAATCATTTAAACAAGAACATAGGTTCAAAGGGTTAGAACGATCTCATGGTTAATGGACAAAAACTGGAAAACAAAATAGTTCACCTTTCAGCCATCCACAGCATAACATTTGGACATTCCACCAATCTTCCTCCAACAGGAAAACCATATTTCTTTATTGCAAAGAGAAATAGTTCTTCTTACAATATAGCTTTCTAGTCTCACTGGGAAAAAGCCCTTTTTCCCTCTAAGTCTTTTACCTTTATACAAAAGGGTGAGACTGTTGGGCTGCCCAAAGTGACCTTTGGGCTTCACAACCCCTCGTTTCCCAACGTTCTACTTTTCTTAAATGTTTTACAAAAATAGTTACAAATTACAATAATGACCGATCCTTCATGAGGAGGGTCCCACTTGAGCATCTAGAAACTTCTTCCATGACGCAGCATCAGAGGCAATGCCCTCAAATGCGTAGGGTTCCAAAAACTGAATGTTGATTTCAAATTTTTCAGCCCGGTTCTTTATATCCTCCACTCTGGCTGCACTTAACCGAAGTTGGTCTTCCAAGATCTACACACTAACTACTGAATGGCCTACTTTGCTTCTCAGAATCTGGTCATCAATGGCCTTAATGTGCTGCATTCTTGCTTCTTCATCCTGATGTCTTTTCTGCAACATCTCCATAAATGAATCGTGGTCTGGGAAATCATCCAGCCTCTTCTCGGCCTCTACCTGGCACCGGTTGTATGTGATGAGAAATCTTCTGAAGAATTTCGTGCAGGCTCCTTTCATCTTCTTGACTGCTTTCTTGAAATCCTCTGCAGTGTTAATAGAAAATTCTATTAAGTTATAATCCCGCTTGAGGGCTTGTTTATCTTTTGATGGCAGCTCTGCTGGAGTTTCTCCGTTGTTTTCCAGGCTCGCCATTCTTGCAGTCAGGACCTCGAGGACATCCTGAGATCTGTCCACAAAGTAAGATGCAGTTTCCAATATCTCTTCCAATCGGCCATCGATCTGCAGCACTCTACATCTCTCCTCTTCAATAGCAGTCTGTAGCTACAACATCTTAGCCTTTTGGGCCAAGACATGCTCTTTGAATGGCTGGAGGTTAACCTGCTGTTCTCTTGCTTCCTCCAGAGTAGTGGTCAGAGAAGAAATTTGCTCTTGATGTTTCTCTCTCTGTTCTTGGGAGTGTAGCTCACTAGCCTGCAAGATGATCTTTTGCTGCCCTTCTAGCTCTTCTACCTTTTCCAGCAGCCGATCTTTCTCTGCCTTCAGTTCTTGGTATTTGTTCTGTACTTTCTCCAAGCTTTCTTGAGTAGTCTCCATAACCTGTCTCTCTTCGTAGAGGGCCTGCAATTCCGCCTTTGAAGCCTTCATTTCTTTCTGCACATCCTCATATTTTCGCTTTAGCCTATTTCCTTCCTCCCTCTCTTTCCTCAAGGTGTCTTTCAACTGAGTGGAGGATTTCTTGGACTGCTCCAAGTCAGTTATTACCTTGTCCATGTTATCTTCTGAAACATGGAGTAGTGCAGTCCTGGCTCTCAGGGTGAGTCTTGGATCTTGGTCTGTTCCCAACATAACAGTCGTATCCGTTATCATTTTTCTAGGCATACCTCCTGCTTCAACTTTCCTTTCTGTTCTCTTCATTATTCTCTTTGTTGCTCTATCATCATAGACCGTGTTGAAATCAGGGATTTCTTCTCCCTTTTTCTGAACAAAAGAGACTAGCTTGAGTGTGGAGACCACAGGTGTGCTGGCAGCAAGCACTTGTGGGTCCTGAACTTCTGGGTCCTCCTTCTCTTGGGTCTGCCCTCTAGCTATCTCAGGAGCTGACTGTTCTGTCTCAGTCTGTGTCAGCTTCAACCTCTCTGCTTCCTGCTTTTGCAGCTCCTCATCGAGCTTTCTCTTTGCTTCTTTAGCTGCTTCCTGGGCTTTCTCAACTGCTTCTTGGGCAGCTTTTCTTTTCCCTTCCTCTTCGCTGTGCAGCCACCCTGCAGCTTCCTGTGCCAATCTATGGGCTTCCTCTTTTCTTCTCTTTGCTTCTTCCTCAGCCTTAGCCTGTTCATCCCCTTTTCCACCTTTGGTGGTAATATTTTTCTTGAACCTTCTCTTCAATGCTGTCATGTTCGGGGCATTTCGGAAGATAGACTCTTCCCTATCAAAATGGTGGGTATACTCAAAATGCACCTTGTTCTCTTTACAATGTTCCTCAACTTTACCATGGGAGTCATTTCTGTGGTAGGGCATCTCACCAAAGTGGAACCTCTACAGCTCTTCTACGAATTCATCAGCTTGTTTCACCCTAGTGAACCTGTAACTTCCTAGTTTGAAGGGCAAGGGAGGATAAGAAGTCTTCTTATGTTCAAACAGAAAGCTACCTATTCCATCCAGGAACACTTGTCTGACTGCCTCCTTATGGATGATGTAATCAGTTGCGTACATGGGCAGTAGAGAAGGGGCTCTTGATCCTCCAAACATCCTGAAGTACAGGCCATTTTCAGTCAAGTAGTAATCTGCGTACTCTCCTATCACTTGCATGGCCTCCTCCGACATACAATCACACTCCTTCAGAAAAATGAGTGTGTATAGAGGCATAAGGAAGTGTTCACAGATTTATCTGTAGTGGCTATGATATTTATGTGCCCACAATGGTTTGTAAGAAGCATAGACATGCATTCTTTCCCTGTCCCAGATGCACTTGAGACTAGAGAAAGGCTGGTTGCATAATATACAGTCTATGAGTATTGAACTCATATAAAACTCAGACCTTTTCTGGGACTCTCCTCCCAAGGCTAAGGCCAAGCAAGCAGAGAGACTGTTTGAGACAAGGTAGGCCCAGTTGAAAATTTTCCCCTGGGTGGCAACATAAAAAATGATAGGTATCCACTCTAGTTTGAAAAACCTGCCATGAGCTCTTCCAAATATTTTGTTGAGCATCAAGGCTATGAATCTGTATGGAGCTCTTAAACTTGCAGTATTGTATTCTCCTGTTACTCTGGTCCTGAAATTTTTTCCAGTCAACATCATTCTTTTCATGGTTTCTATCAAGTCCATTCTGATGTTGTTTAACCAGTCATCAGATAAGAACAATTGGACCTCTGGCAAGTGGTAGGTCAGGGCAACATATCCGAGGCTGTATGCAGCATAGCCCTATTTGTTGACATCCCCCAGGATCATTGTTGTGACATCTGCCCGGGGCAGAATCCAACCGATTACTTCAGCGCACGGGAATACCTCAGGTCGAGTGGCGATCCTCATCAGTGAAGATCTTTCTATGTTTGCGTATATGGACTCTTCTTCTAATCCCATGTCGGGAACCTCTCTTCGGGAGATCAGTCTATATATTTCCCCCCACTGGTACTCAGGTTCAACGCCAGAAATGCACTTCGTGTCCTCGTAAATGTATTTAGTTTTAGTGACCACTTCTACTTCTGGTTCTTCTTCGACCACAGGGGCCTTCTTCTTTTGTCTCTTTGACATGGTGATTTCCTCCTGCCATCAAATTGTAATATTAAGCCCTTTTTGCTGAGTGATCAAACTTGTATAGATAATGTGTAGTGTGCCATTTCTTCTATGTTTAACATGATAGCAATTAGTTAATAAAGCCACTAAATGCATGTATAGCCTAAAATGGCCTAACTAATTAGAACTATTACAACCAAATGTACAGTGTTCAGTGACTTAGCATGATTGAAAATAGTTATATACAGTCAGATTATGCAAGATACCACTGTTTGCCAATGCCAACATTAACAATATAATCCAGCAGGAATGATATCTACATAAAATTGAAAAGGCTCATGCTGCTCGTAGGAAAACAATTACATTAACATGATTAAGACTTCCGCTCTCTGCGGGCACCACTAACATTTCACTACGCAGGACAGACAAAGGACAAACCCCCTGCAATCCTTCTCAATGGAACTTTACAAACGAACTGCCCGTGCAATTTAATGGTTAATAACCTAAATGCGGTGGCACATCCTTTCCCCTTTCAGCTCGGGTCCAAGACAAAAACCAACGGTACGCGGAGCGGCACAGTGAAACACTTGCTATTCGAAGGGACGGGTAAAATCCACACAAGAAGGGGAAAAAACCAGCAAATACCATAGGAAAACCAACAAAACTTCCCCTTGCAAAAAATCATCACCCCACAGGGCAACTTGGTGCAAACAGCATAACGGCCGCCTGCACCAAACCCCCATCCACTACGCGTGAGTTTACAAGCAACGACCGCGGGAAAAAATACCCCGTGGGTTAAAATTCCTGTGCTAACAGTCATAATACGACCCCCCTTCTATCTATATATGCGGGTATCTGACGAGGTGAAGAAAACGACCATAACCAAACCTAACCGTGGAAAAACCCTATCAAAACAAAACGGAACGGGAAAGGTCAGGATGAGCCTACCTGGCAATGTAGCGTAACCGGTGCGTATGGCGGGATGATGACAGTTGGGCTCCCACAGTTGCCACCCGGGCGCGGGTACCGACACTGTGGTCCTTGCAAGATCGAAAGGTCGACAGAGCACTTGGAACGAATGATCACGATAGTTCAAACAAAAAACGATAGAATAATCCCACGCACCCGGAGTCCATATATACAAATAGTCAACACATGTGATGGGTAACAAATCAAACGGGAGCCAGCTTTGAATCGGAAGCTGAAAACGTATTTTCTTCCACAACGGCGGATGGTCAAAGGGCTAAGCCATCCGCGAAAAAATGCGCGGCGAGTAAAAGCTCAAAATATCGGACGTCGGAGAGCTTTCTAATCGGAGGATGAAAGCGAACACTCTTCTGCAACGGTGGATGATCAAAACACCAGTCCTTCCGCTCTAGTCATACACATCGGGTAGAATTCTAAAGGTCGGACGTCGGAGCCAAAACTAATCGGAAGGTTGAAAACATGCATCCTTCCACAATGGCGGCCAGCCAAAGTGCCAAGCCATCCGCAGCGTCGGGACTTAAACCGGAAGCAGAACACTTTTGGATCGGAAGCTGAAATGTATTTTCTTTCCGTAACGGAGGACACCCATGACTCAAAGAACACTAAAGGGCTGATCGGAAGAGGAAGCAGTTTTCCTTCCGAAACGGCGGAAGACAGAAACGATAAAAGGTTCCAATGCAACCAAAGTTCAGCCGAGGTAAAAACAAATGAATCAGAAAGGAAGTAAAAAACCGAACCATATATTCATCCGCAACGGCGGAAGAAAACGCGAACACCTTCCGCAACAGCGAAGAAAGAAAATAAAAAGCTTCGATGTGAAACCCAAAAGTCAGCTGAGCAAGAAACGAAACGTTTAAGCCAAGATCAGGAGCGAAAGTGGTTTTCCGTCTGCAACGGCAGCCAAAGAAAGGACAAATCTTTTCGACGTAAATCAAAAAATTGGCCGATGAGAAAACCAACAGATCAAAAAGAAAATCAAATACAAAATCAAATATCCATCCGCAATGGCGGAAGACCAAACAAAGAACTTCCGATGCAAGACCAAAAGGCAGCCGATTAAAACCAATGTATCGAAAAGAAATTCAAAATCACGACCTGCTATTTTTCCGCAACGGTGGAGAAAGAAACAATAAATTCTTCTGATTCAAACCGAAAAACCAGCCGATTAGACCAACATATCAGGAGAAAATTTGAAGTTAAGACTCACTGTTCTGCCGCAACAGCGAAAGCTTTAACCAAATACTTTTTCGATTCGGACATACTGATCATGCATATAAAGGGAGCGATAAAGTCTGATCAAACATTATATTTCTTCAATCATCAGAGGGATAATCAAAACAAGTGATAAATCAATTCAATCATTCTGAGAAAACAAAGAAGAAAATCAACTAATCCAAAGTAAAGGAGGGTCCTAAATTTTTTTGGAATTTTGGGAAATTGTTGCAGCTGCAACAGAAGGCTTTGTTTTCTGCCCTTGGTGTGAATGATAATGATTCTTCCTCTGTGATTAAATTTGAAACCACAAGACTTCATCCTCGCTTGCCTTACTATGTGTCTCTTTTGATTCACATAGAATGTCTTAACATGACTGTCAAGCGCACTGTGATTGACGAAGGCACTGCCACTTCTGTGATGTCTTTATCATGTTGGAAGGGTTTAGGTTCCCCTGAGCTGTCTAAATCAACGACCATGTTAACTGTGTTCGATGGGAGATCATTTAGGCTGCACGGCATCCTTCCTTCCCTTAAAGTCCGTTTGGGAGGGAAGACCGTTGCAATAGAGGTTGAGGTGGTTGATGCGCCCCTTGACTACAATCTCTTGCTGGGTAGGAATTGGATGTACAGTATGAAATCCATTGCTTCTTCCCTATTTCGCGTTGTATGATTTCCATTTAACAGGAAGATAGTCACGATTGATCAAACATCATTCAAGAATCCATCTGTTACCGCATCTTCGGGAGCTTCAATCCCGATCGTTGAACACTCTCAACCGGCAACTGGGAGTGTGGGTGTAGGCATGTATCCATCCCTCATGGGAAGCTTTAGTTGTCCTGCACTGATCCTTATGATAGGGTCTAGTTTCGATGAGGCTTCGACATCTATGAGATCGGTGTCTTTTCACACAAGTCATATGGAAGATCCTTGGATTCTTCCTACAATGAGTACTACAAGTGAGCACATCATGACGAACGTGTTGTTGCCTTCAATTATGATAGCTTATCAAGCTAATCTCGAGTGTGTTGCAGAGCCCAGTTATTCCTCTTCATGGATGGCGGAGGAGGACCCTTATGTGCTGCCGGCATGGGCAGTACAGTCTTCTCACGTGCACGACTGCCTTGATACTATTTTTCCTTCAGATGAAGCGATTATTGAGGCCATGTCAAGAGTTGAGCCACCATGGGAGGAACTCCATCATAGATCTTACTTTCTTCCCGAGCTTGACTGCTTGGAGTGTGAGGATTTTAGGATGGTTTTTAGTGAGAGAGTTGGTAGTCCTATGGTTCCATTAAGCTCTCTTGGTCCAATGGCTGATGGAAACTTGGCAAACATATATTCAACGATTCCTATCAATATCTCTCGCAATCCTCGCAAGATAGAGAATGTCTATATTGTGGCAGAATGTTCCCATGATGAGATTCAAGAATACACCGAGCTATTTAAAGAATTATGTGATATATTTGCTTGGTCTTACGACAAAATGGTAGGTATCGACCCTCATATTGTCGAACACAAGATTAAGACTTATCCCAACGCTAAGCCTATTTGACAATGCTTGCGTGCGGTGAATCCTAGGAAAGCACCCGTGATTAAGGCAAAGATAGAGAAACTGTTGAAAGCCGATTTTATCTATCTCGTTCCCTTGACGGAGTGGGTTTCAAACCCCATTCCGGTGAATAAGAAGTAGGGAGCACTCCGCATATGTATTGATTTCCGTGATTTGAATCGTGCCTGTCCTAAGGACAATTTCCCCACACCATTTATTGATCATATTTTGGATGAGTGTGTGGGTAGCAAGGTTTTTTCCTTTATGGACGGATTTTCTGGATATAATCAGATACAAATTAAACCTGAGGACCAACATAAGACTGCATTTATTTGTCCTTGGGGAACGTTTGCATATCGAAAAATGCCTTTTGGCCTTAAGAACGCCAGATCTACTTTTCAGCAGGCAATGACCTTGATCTTCCATGATCTCAAGTCAATTATCGAAGTATTTTTGGATGACCTTACTGCTCGTTCTGGTATGAGAATGCGTCATTCCTATCACTTGAGATTGGTATTCGAAAGATGCTGCCATTATTTGGTTAGCTTAAATCCTCATAAGTGCATATTTTGTGTGAAGTCAGGTCGCTTGTTAGGATTCATTGTCTCTAAAGAGGGTATAAGATTCAACCCTTTGAAGGTTGAGGTAATACTTCAGTTGTCTCCCCCGAAGAATATTCGTCATATTCAATGTTTGCAAGGAATGGAAAACTTCTTACAGAGATTTGTTGTCAATTTTTCCAATTTGACTAGAGGCTTCATGCGTCTTTTGAAGAAGGACACCACTTTTTGTTGGGATGAGCGAGCCTAGGATTCCTTTGATGTGCTAAAGCGAGCCCTAGCATTGGCCCTGGTGATTAGTCCCCCAGACTATAACCGTGATTTTTTACTTTATGTGGCCGCGTCCATGGAGACGATTGGTATGGTTTTGGTTCAAGAGGATGAGGAGATCCAAGAGAATGTCATATACTATCTGATACGAAACCTTATTGAAGCAGATATTCGTTATTCTCATGTTGAGAAGCTTTCTTTAGCTACTGTACATGCGGTTCAACGGTTGAGACATTATATTCTCCTTTTCCAGACCTTGATTGTAGCCCATGTCAATCCATTTCAATTCATCCTCACTCGAAGGATGATTGGGTTAAAATATAATAAATGGATTGTCATCCTGCAAGAATTCGATCTCGAATTTGTTTTGGAAAAATCGAAGAAATCGTTAATTTTTGCATAGCTTATATCGGATTTCCCAAGCGAGGTCGAGGAGTTGGTTTGTGAAGATATGTTTGTCAATGAACACATCTTCTTAATATCAACTTTAGACCCATCGTATGGGGATATCATTATATATTTACAAACATTGAAGGTCCCTAATCACCTCTCACGGGATGAACGACAACAATTACATCACGTGTCTTAGAATTACCTCATAGTGGATAACACTTTGTACCACCGTGGGGTAGATTCCATTTTACGACGTTGTTTAACTCATGAAGAGGCTGAGGTTGTGTTGAATGATTGCCACGGAGGGGCGTGTGGTGGTCATTTATCTGGGCTTTCTACAGCCCAAAAAATCTTAAGAGTGGGTTATTTCTAGCCGTCGCTCTTTAAGGATTGTGTAGATGCGGTCAAGAGGTGCCACCCTTGCTAGGTGTTCACACGTAATATGTGCTTGAAACCTGCCCCGTTACATCCCATCATCACTATCGGTCCCTTCACTAAGTGGGGGCTTGATTTTATGGATTGCAACCCATCTTTATCTAGGGGGCATCATCATATCATAGTGGCTATTGATTACTTCACGAAATGGGATGAGGCTATGCCTACAGTTAAATTCGATGGTGAGACAGCTGCGCACTTCAAATTCAACTAGATTATTACTCGGTTCAGAATTCCAAAAGAGCTTGTCACTGACCATGGCTCGCACTTTCAGAATCGTATGATGGAAGAGTTGGCATCAAAGTTAGGGTGCAAGAAAGAGCATTCCTCCTCTTACTACCCTCAAGCAAATGGACAGGTAGAAGCAGTGAATAAATCACTGAAATCCATTCTCCAATGAACCATCGCACAGAGCAAGAATAATTGGCACATCATGTTATATCCTGCTTTGTGGGCGTATAGAACCGCCATTAAGACTAGCACGGGTTTTTCTCCATATCAACTCGTACATGGAGTGGATTTGATATTGCCATTTGAATGTGAGATTCCTTCTTTGAAGCTAGCCGTAGAACTATTACCAGACACTTCACCATTGGAGGAGTGTTTGGTCCACCTTGAGCAACTTGATGAGCAGCGTAGAGATGCCTTGGTGGCTCTAGAAGTAAATAAACGTCATGTAAAGGTCTAGTACAATAACTTTGTCTGTCCAAGGAGGCTTAGTGATGGAGACTTGGTCCTTTTGTGGGATCAACCGAAAGAACCCTTGGAGGCAGGAAAGTTTAACCCCATGTGGCGTGGTCCTTACATCATCAAATGTGTGTTAGAGAAGGGTGCTTATGAGTTAGTGGATTATGAGGGAACGACCTTGGCAAAGCCTAAAAATGGGCTCTATCTCAAGAAGTACTATGCATGATTCTCATCCATGGCTAGTTATTGTATATTATTGTACAGTTTTGCATAGTTAGGTCTTTTTCTTATAGTGATCGGGTTTGTGATTAGTTTCCGTTTCTTTTGGAAGATGTCAATGGAATCTTCCACCTACATAGGATTCGTGGATGGTGTGAGCCGTCACACTCAACACTCAGTCTCTACTGCTTGGGTGATTTATACTCCTATGGGTCAGGTACTGTCTTTAGGAGGCATATGTTTGCGGCCATCTTCAAACAATGTTGTTGAATATAGTGCCGTTATTGAGCTTCTATGGGATGCCATTTCAAATGGCATTCTCTCTCTTAAGGTACGTCTTGATTCGGAGTTAGTAGTGTCACAGCTTAATGGTTTGTACCATGTTAGAGATCCGACGTTATTAAGAAGATTCTTATGTGTGAGATTATTAGAACGAAAATTTGACAATATAACATACATACATATTCCAAGAATTAATAATCAAGTTGCTAATTCATATGCTAACTACGTGTTATATTGGCATTTGTTTCATACAAAATAAATTCATCACAAACACAAATTTTTACACATGTAAATAAATAAACCGATCACCATAAAAAATTTATATATAACATCCAAAATGTGGTAATACGTAGTGTCATGATATGAAAATGGGGCTCTCGATCCACCAAGATATAATACACAGTAGTACAAAATGTATAACTCCCAGGTATCTAAGCTTGTGGAGGAGAAGGGGGGTTGTGATCATGTAAGGTCACTACGGCTCTAGCTAGCCATTGGAATAATTGCACCCATGCTCATGGTACACCCACCACCTGGCACTGCATAGCCTCAAGCAAGTCCCCAACTTGCACCATGGGAACCCTGTGTGTCAGCCTCACAAAATTGGTATGAATGCTCTGGAGTGTCCGCTCCGCATCCACACCCGTGATATCATCTCCTCTTCCCCTCCGTCTGTGACGAGGGAAGCCTTCAGGCCATCGTGGTCCCACATCTGCATACAAATGGTAGATGTCACTATGTATTGTCACACAAAAATATGCATTTTGATTCCATATAATCAGAAAACACAAAAAAATTAAATAACTCAAAAAATTAAAAGAGAGGGTCGAGATTCGTTACCTATTTCACCATATGCCGATCCTGGTGGTAGCGGCATGTCTAGGTCCCCCCAGAAATAAATCCCCGCATAGGGGTAGTCATCGATGGCAACTATCTGTCATCGCCACCACAGAAAGAACTCAGCTGGATATGGGTTGGACACCCTACCTCCCCCCAGTTTGTGCATCGCATCTGCTCAACGCCGTTGGGTCGGATCTCAAACCCCATGAAGAGGAACGTCAACTCTAGGCCTCAATCCTAGAACACGCTCAAAGAAAAACGTGCCCAATATGCTGCTGAACCCGAAGTTCCGCACTCTGTCCTCCTTACACTCACTGAGCTGATGTTTCATGTTGCTCAGTAGTGTAGTGCTCCAGTCATAAACTATGGTTCTCATGCACTCCACTGCATAGAACATCATAGGCCGTGAGGCCTGGTGGAGTGAAGCCAAGCCTACTATCCTGCACAATGTCAATAGGATGGCCTTTAGGCCCAACACCTATATAGATTTGGTTGGGACCTGACTCCCCACCTTCTCTATGTCTAGATAGCAGTACACCGCAATGTACTCATCGATAGTCAGGCCACCTCCGAGCCCACCGTGAGAACGAAGGTTCACTACTTTCCCCCCGTCGAGAAAGTCTAGTAATGAAGTATATGTCCTCCACCTCTATGGTGAGGGACATCCCATCTATCTGGAAGGACTCAGAGTCTAGATCCCAGTAATCCACCAGCATTTGCAATAGTCTTGGTTTGTCCCTCAAGCCACCAAGACACCAAAACTTATAGAGTCCACATGCACATAGAGCTTGTTGAGCCATTAGATCGGCCCTTACTGCCTCCTCTACCTCACCATGTTCACGTTCTCTCCATTCTAGGACCATCATGCACAAAAAATTGCAAGTTTGCCCATTAGATTACTTAAAAAACCTCATGTGCGGCCTCATACGCGACTGTTTCCCAAACAGTCGTGTATGTACGTGACTGTGAGGGAATTTTTTGTGTATATCCAGCCCTATACGTGGAAAAACCCTCGATTTCAATGTGGGCCACAGTGCCTTTTTTAGAATGGCCTAGAAACCTCAAATGACCATGGAATTTCATAAAAATTGCATCAAAATGGAAGAGAAGAGCATGGGTAAGTACCTAGAAGAAATGGTAGTGGATTCTGTCAGCTGGATCTCCTGGAATTCGCTATTGAAAATCTGAGCTCAATTGGGTAAAAATTTCAAATGTTTTATAATGTTTTGACTTTTTTACTATGTATAGAAATTTTTCAAATTTTTGAAAATTTTTACCCCCTTTCTTATAGTTTCGACAATTTCTAATCATTTTGGACTGTTTTTTACCTAATTCATGATGTAGGAGACCTTTTTGAGTGTCGTTTCAACCGTTGGATTGACCCGTTCATGCCGATCTCAGGTATCATGTCTAAACTAGCATATAGGTTAGGTTTCAGCACCATTTGCATTTTTCATGACCTTATGACCATTTCATCATAGCCTTAGGTACGAACCCACTCTATTATGTCATGAAACCTTCTTGACATTTTAGAAGTGGCATGGTATGAGTGGTAGAGCTTGACCTTACATGGGTACCCTAGTTAGCGCCTTATTTTCATTTGGTGCCCATGATGACGTTTTGTCCTTTTCGGTGTGGGAGTCCATTGTATAGTACTGCCATGGCATTTCACAAGAGCCTCATACTCCTCTTGATCTTTTGCTGGCCTATTTCCCTCAGGACTCCCTTATGTCAAGTTGTAATTGCATTAGCATGAGCTTTGCCTGCCTTATTGAGTTTTATGTCGGCTTCCCTGACATTGCGCTTCAGACATATAGCCCGAGCTTGTCTCATGTATAGCCATGGAAAGCCATTTTATATATCCTTTGCAGCTTGATTCCCTTTTTTTACCGGGAGGGGATTTTCCCCCAAGTGTCGATATCCTACACATGTGTCCTTGCATTGAGCATAGGTATGTTCCACTGCTTGGAACTAGTTTGTTTGCCCCTATGACACTCGTCTCCTCCTAGTCTATAACTATAAAGCACCTTTATTCTTTTTCAAGATTTTTAAATATTTGAAAAAGTCCAAAAAAAATCAAAAACCCAAAAAGCCGGACAAGGAAAGATGTTATCTTTGGCAGCTGTCGAGTCGTGTCGCCTTCGAATAGAGCACTATATATCACATCCATTGGTTGGGTTTATAGTTTGACTTTAGGAGCTGTACTCATTTATCTGAGTTTATCTCCACTGACTGGTTAAGCTTCCAGTCCCCATGGAGCCTCTGTCAATGCCTCCTGTGTCACAGAGATGTCCCAGTTTGTATATTGAGTCTATGTTGCCTTTATTCAGTCACCATTCACCATTATGCTCTTATTTGAAGGAAGTTGAAACCTGAGTCGGCCATTCCTCGGTTATCTTGACTTTGCATGTCGACCATTCCTAGTACAGTTATTGGTTCATGCACCTTATGATCGAGTCCTTCCACATTATACAGCTTTTATAAGTACCTCGTGTTGGATTATGGGGGATTCCTTAATGCCCTCCTTCCAGCAGATTTCATCCCATTGAATTCAGATAATTTATTCTGGGATTGGAATCTAGAGTCATTTTGAGTGCCTTGAGACTTGCAATCATTAGTGGTAGGTTATCTCACCATCCACAGTCTTTGGGAATACATAAATGTCCCCTGATCGATGGATCCTCTCAAGTGTTTGACCTCAACACATTTATTCACAGTTGTTAGTTTGCACTCTAGTACCTTGATTCCCATTTTCATTATCGGTGGGTGATCTCACGTCTGTTAATGGTATACATAAATGACCGATAATTAGACTATGGACTATTATGTTCGACCTCGACACCTCTATTCACATAGTAGGGCATGTACTCGTAGCAGTTTGTGTAGAAGACCTTCCATATTGGTAGCATCTTTTATATGCTAACTCCTTGATCATGCCAGTGTTCATGAGATTTCAACTCTTGTGACTTGATTCCAGTATATGTTAGACATTTCCAGCTATTATGGAGATCTTGATCCATTGTATATCTTTAGCCATTATGGATATCATGATCCTTTGTATATCTTCATCATGGAGATTCTGATCTATGTATATTGTATGTGGCGATGACCAATTATGTGATATCTTGTATCGTGCCTATTCATGGCCATTGTACTCTTATGTATTCAGGACTGCTATATGTATTTGCAGCTATGTGTAGAGTTGTATCATTGTACTATGCTGATTGGGTGGCTGGTATTCCATTTGGGATCCTTCATCACTACACTTCTGGGATGGACTTATAATGTATTTTGGCCATCGTATGATCCCTTTGACCTCACACATTAGGGGGCATATGTTATAGCTGATTTTACCACTCCAGGTGAATCACACTTGTATGGCCTTCCCCTATCCCTCTGTAGACTCCTTGGACCCCTTGGACCATTTTTTGTCCTTTGATGTTTCCTATACCATCCCTAAAAACATGTGAAAATTCCTATACACGACTTTTAAACCCCTAATTGCGTGTATACGTGGATTTGACCCCTAAAACTACATACATCGAGATGTGTGCATAATCCAAATCCTTTTGGAGTTTTCCTTGACATGGATATGACTCACTTGACTCCTGGCCTTCCTTGTGCCTTGAGATCACTCGGATTCGACCGTTCATTACCCCTTTGAAAAGATATATAAGGAATTCTATGGTACATTGAAGGCATATGAGAGAATTAAGAGCAAAGAAACTATAGTCCATTGTTTCCGGAACTTGTGCTTGAGTCTGCATCCCTTTGTCCCTTGGAGTACTTTTGTGTTCTTCTCAAGATTGCCTTTTGCTTGTGAGCTTGCTATCGAGAGATGGAGGATTGAGGTGGTGGAGGCCCAAGTGGGGGATTCAGTTTCTCCGATTCGCAGACGTGCCGACAGAGGTTGTGTCCATTGTAATCTTTGATTTTATATTAATAGAAATATTTTTTCTTGTCCAATAATGTATGTTTGAATGAATATTTTATCCATGGATGTTTTCAAATGTTTATACATTGTTGATTATATATGATAGAATATATCTAACACCAAAATATATAGTATGCTTGTATTGTTTACTTGTTGTTGAGGAGGTAATCTATCAATTCAAGCTGAAGTTGGAAAGCTCAACGGGGATCTACTTCAACCGTCCAGAATAAGGTACGAGGTCTGATCCTTTAGTGTTAGATATTTAATTTCTATTGCATATTGGAAAGGATTGATTTCTGGAGTCAAGCTGTCTATTGTGGTACCCCAATCCATAGGCATTTCTCTTCGTAACAGATGGATGTGCTAGAGCTGTTCAATAATTCTGGTTTATGTGTTATCCTTTGTCTGAAATGGTATAGATGATTTACTTCAGGACGAGCACCTTAAATACATTGCCTTGCACTATAGAGGTACTTGAATGGATGAGGGACCACTAAATTTGTGTTCTTTTTATTTTTGATGAGCAGAGGGACCCTGTGCAGAGAGTTTGGAGGTCTCTTTCATCTGACGTTCTCGTTCAATGGAAATTGTGAAGAAAGAGAATTTCTTGTGTGGGATATTATCTTCTTGCCTTGCAAGACCGTGGCATCTGCAACTGTCTCTAGTATTTGATAAGGTTGTCCTCCCAAAGTGACAATGGAAATCCAAGGTAGTGTTTCATATACACCATGACCCTTCCACATATATGGATGTCCTAAAAGAACATCATAGAATTCAAGTGGGGTCACATCACATAGTACCTCATATTTGGAACGCTTGATGCCATATGGTAGGTGACGTTGATGGATAATGCAGATACCTCGTCCTTGGCTTAGCCATTGGATTTCGTAGGGTTGCAAGTGAAGTGTTGTCAGAAGCTACAATATCTTGATGGCTTGTGTTGAGATTAGGTTATTTTGGGTGTCATAGTAAACAAACAAATGTAAGGGGATTCCATTCACCCACATATGTGAGTGGAGGAGACGTCCTCTACCTTTGACTCATCAAGATCCTCTATTTTAATATATGTGGTAGAAATAGTGACTCTCGACTTTGCATCAATGATCTGCCTCCCCTGGTTTCCGATGATGACATTGTATTTTGAATCAGAATTGAGATATGATTCCGAAGCATTGATCTCAACCACCAATGATTACTTTGCGCATCATTTATCAGTATTGTGCTAAGGGATTTTGTGGAACTTTCACCACTTCCCGATGTCATTCTTTGTCTTTCCATTACCCTTCTTTTCTTTTGGTTGGGACTAGTTGTCCTTTCCCTGCACCATGTTCTACAAGATGAAGTTTCCCTTTCCTTGCTTCTGTGGTGGATTAACAGGTCAAAAGTCTTGCTTGTTATTTTGCGGAAATTTCTCCTCGATTTTGATAGAATACCAATAGGCGGATCACAGTGAAGGGATGTCCAGTAATTCCATCTATGTTCGTATGTACCAATGTAGACCACTGTGATATTTCAGTATCATATGTTGCTTGAAGTCCTTGAAACTGAGCTTTGTGCACAAGGTATGAAATTTTTTGGTGTACTCCAACACCATTTGTTCCCTCTCTTGATGCAGAATGGTCCATTTTGTGTATTGGTCATCATAGTTTCCCACAGTTAATAATGTTCCTTAATTATGCCTATGAAAGAGGCTCAAGTGGGATTAACCTCGAACATTCCAGACTCATATAATGAGTTTTTGTCATGATAAGTATCTCGCTAATTTTTGACATGGGGGACTTCCTTAAGGAGTGCAAAGGTGATATTTTCCCTGCTGGAGTAATTGTGGATAGAGAAATAATATTCTAGAAGATTCAACCACTTATCTAGGATATCAACATCTATATGGAATTCAAATAAAGGAATATTTGAATTGTACCTTGAAGGGATTTCCATCCCTGCAATGACTGCTCGTTGAAGGTGCATTTGCTGCTACTGATATTCGTCGAAGGATTTGGGAAAAACCATCCATAATCTAGTTCCTCTGTCACATGAGGGCTTCCTCGAGCAATAGCTTAATAGAATCTCCTTGTCCATCATCTCTCTTTTCTTCTAGCATGGGAAGCCACTTGGGACAGTGAGAGTAGTATTCCCTTAGTGAAACTAGTTTGAGAGCCAACTCTATATACCCTGACCACTGATCCCATTTTGTGGAGAAGGAAATGAAAGAAAAAATACATAACCATGAACATATATATATTGCAAAGAAAAAATGATACATTAAACATGTAATCTATTAAATGGCGAAAATGGAATAGACTGTAAATACAATAACTAGAATGGTGGTAGCTATCTCTGAGAAGAGAGGTGGATGCTACACTCATCTGTGCCAAGATGAATACAAAATGAGGCCCAAAGTGCCTATTTATAATAATCATGAGGGAAATAACCCTAAATTTCCAAAACATAACCCTGGAATATGAACTGTCATAAATGTTGGGGCCCCAAGGTGGTTAGTTAAACAATCAACGTCTCGAGGTCATAACTTTTGCATACGATCTCCGTTTGGGGAATTTGATAGCCCATTGGAAAGGTCTATTTGAGATTTATATTTCTAAATTACGGACACATGAATACATTTAGTATCCTCATTTGGCCCTCCAAATATACAAAACATGTTGTTTAGGGCCTCAAAACAACCCTAGAAGCTTAGGACCTGAAAAAACATAGAAAATTACTAGGAAACTGTCGAAATGGACAATTGTTATGAGCCAGTGGAATAGGTGGGTGGACACTGATATTCATATGGATTAATACTCCCCCCGTATGAATCAATTGTCTCATTGTTTCAAATATTGTATCATATCTCGAACTGTGCATTGATTTCATCTCCTGGTGCGACATTTGTTGAAATGATAAGGCTGCCTTTCTTTGACATCCCGAGAGGGTTGTAATTGTTGTTGATGATGCACTAGAGGTGTTCAACAATTTTGGTTGTCATGTTATACTTTGTATGAACTTATCTGGATGATTTCTTTATGGATGATCCCCTTGAATGTGTCACCTTGCACTATATAGGTACTCGAATGAACGAAGAAACATTGAGTTTGTGTTTTTCTTGTTTCTTTTGAGCATAGGGACCCCGTGCAGACGGTGTGGAGCTCTCTGTGATCTCATTTTCTCCTTTATATTTAATTGTAAAGAGGGAGAATCTTCTAGTGTGGGATATTATCTTCTTTCTCAGCAAGACTATGGCAGGTGCAGCTGTCTCTGGCATCCGAGAGAGTTTTCCTCCCGAAGTGACAATAAAACTCTGAGGTCGTGATTCATATACAACATGATGCTTCCACATATATGGTTGTCATAAAATAACATCACAAACTTCAATTGGGGCCACATCGCACAGTACCTAGTCTTTGAAATGATTGATGTCATATGGTACGTGAGATTGTTGACTAACGCAAATACCTTGTCCTTGGATTATCCAACTGATGTCATAGGGTTGCGGGTGCTTTGTTGTCAGAAGCTAAAATCTTGTGATGACTTCTACTTAGATTAGGTTCTTTTGGATGTCACATTCAACAACAAAATGTAAGGGGATTCCCTTCATCTACATCTATGAATGGAAGAGACTTTATTCTCGCTCTAATTCTTCAATCTCCTCTGGTTGAATCTGTGTGTTAGCAACAATGAGACTCAATTCTACATAATTGATTCACTTCCCTTGGTCCAGTGTCATGACATTGGGTTCTTAATCGAAATTGAGATATGATTCTGAAGCTTTGATCTCGGCCACCAATTAATTCTTTGAGCGGAATTCATCAGTGTTGTACCATGGGATTTTGTGGATCCCACACCACTTGTCAATGTTCTTCTTTGTATTTTCCTTACCCTTCTTTGGTTGTGGCTAGGACTGGTTTTCCTTTCCCTTTACCATGTTCTTTGAGCCATAGTTTCCCTTTCCTTGCTTCTGCAATGGAGTCGCAGCTCCAAAGTATCACTTGTTCTTTTGCCAAAATTTCTCCTTGATTTTGACAACATATTGATAGGCGGATATTAGTGAATGGATGTCCACGAAGTCCATATCTATTCAGATGTACCGATGTAGGCCACTATGATATTTTAGTACCAGGTGCCACTTAGAGTCCTTGATACCCAGCTTTGTGTGCAAGGTATGGATGTTGTTCGTGTACTCTGACACCATTTGGTCCCTCTCTTGACATAGAATGGTCCATTTTGTGTACTGTTCATCATAGTTTCCCACAGGGTAAAATTGTTCCTTGACAACATCTATGAAAGTGGCCCAAGTGGTATTGACCTTGAACATTCCAGACTTGTCTGATAAATTTTTCCGACCATAAGTGTCCCACAAATTGTTGACATGGGGGACTTCCTTAAGGAGAGAAAAGGTGATATTTTCTCATCGAAAAAATTGTGGATAGGGAAATAACCTTATATCATATTCAACCACTTATCTATGGAATCAACATCTATCTAGTCTTCAAATAAAGGAATACCAAAATAACTTGTACCTTCAAGGGAGTTGCATCTCCGAAATGACTGCTCGTTGAAGGTGCATTAGCCGATGCCAACATTCGTCAAAGGGTTTGGGAAAAATTATCCATCATCTCATTCCTTTGTCAAGCAAGGGATTTCTTGAGCAATAACTTAATAGGATCTTCTTCTCTATCATCTCTCTTTTCTTATGCCATGGGAGGACTCTTGGGGTGGCGGGAGCGGTCTTCCGCAAGTGAAACTAGTTCAAGACCCAAATCTCTATACCCTGACCTCGTTGGGACATGCATCGAGAGATAATGAAAGAAAAGATTGCTCTGATACCATTGATGAGTATCTATGGAGAACAAAATGAAAGAACATATACAGAACCATGAACATAGATATATTGCAAAGAACATAATGATACACTAAACACATATTCTATTAAATGGCAGAAATAGAATAAACTGTAAATACAATAGTTAGAATGATGGTAGCTATCTTTGAGAAGATATGTGGATTCTACACGCATCTACGCCAAGCAGGGTAATTTCTAGGAGTGAAATTTTGCCAATTGGCTATTTTTGGGGTTTTTTTCAAATAACAATTCGCTATTTGGTCATTTTTAGTGTCTAATATTGCCTATATCTACATAATATATGTTTTTTAATCATAATATTCGCCAAAATTTACACATTTCAGTGTTAATTTTATGTTTCATACTTAATATTCACCTACCTATCTGTAAACATGTTTTTTTCAATCCAAAATAATCGCCTAGAATACTATACTTAAGTATAATATTGGAATCCTTAAAAGATACCCTGGTGCCAAGATGATTAAAAAATCGAGGCCCAAAGGGCCTATTTATAATAAGCATGAGGGTGAGAACGCTAAACAGCCAAAAAATAACCCTAGAAGATGAAGCGTCACAAAGTTTGAGGCCCGAAGGTGGTTAGTTGAATAGTCAACTTCATGGGGTCATTATAACTTTTGCATATGATCTCCATTTGGGTCCTTCGATAGCCCATTGGAAAGGTCTATATGAGATTTACATATTTTTATTGGGGCCAAATGAATGTTGTTATAAATTTTCTCAACCATCGAATCTCCAAAAAACTTCGTTCACGGCCTCAAAACGACCCTGAAAGGTTAGGACTTGAAAAACCATAGAAAACTTACTGGGAAGCTACCAACATGGACAATTTTTTTGAGATAGTTAAATAGGTGGGTGGACACCAATATCCATCTAGATCAATCCTCCCCCCTTAGGAATATATTGTATCCATTGCATCAAATTATGTATCATATATCAAACTGTGTGTTGAGTTGATCTTTGGAGTGGTATTCTATGAAATGACAGGGCTTCATTTATTTAACATCCCGATAGGGAGGTAATTGCTATCGGTGGATGCACTAGAGTTGTTCAACAATTCTGGTTTCTATGTTATCTTTTGTCTAAAATGTTTTGGATGATTTCTTTCTGGATGAGCACCTTGAATGCGTGGTCTGCACTATAGAGGTATTCAAATGGACAAGGGAACAATGACTTTCTATTATTCTTGTTTTTGTTGAGCAGAGTGACCATGTGCAAAGGGTTTGGAGGTCTCTATGATTTGATGTTCTCCTTCAAAGGAAATTTCTAAGAGGGAAAATTTACAGGTGTAGGATATTATCTTCTTTCCCTGTGATATTGTGGAAGGTGCAACTGTCTTTGGTATCTGATAGAGTTGTCCTCCCAAAGTGGAAATGACACTCTGAGATCATGATTCATATAGAACATGACGCTTCCACATATATGGTTTTCCTAAAAGAACGTCATAGACTTCAAGAGGGGCTACATCACACAGTACCTTGTCTTTGAAAGGATTGATGCAATATGGTAGGTGATATTGCTGAATAATGTAGAGACCTCATCCTTGAATTACCTAACCAATGGCGTAGGGTTGCAGGTGTGGTGTTGTTGGAACCTATAATCTCTTGATGAATTTTGCTAAGATTAGGTTATTTTGGATTCCACAGTCAACAGCAAAATGTAAGGGGATTTCCTTCACCCACATATGTGAGAGGAAGATACGTTACTCTGCCTCTGACCCTCAACACTCCTTTGGTTGAATATATGTGGTAGAAACAATGACACTCGGTTTTGCATCAATGACCCGCTTATGCTGGTATGTGTCCATGACATTGGGTTCTCAATCAGAATCGATATTTGATTCTGAATGACCACCAATGACTTCTTTGAGCGACATTCTTCAGTGTTGTGCCAGGGGATTTTGTGGAACTTACACCACTTCTCGATGTCCTTCTTTGTATTTCCATTACCCTTCTTTTCTTGTGTCTAGGACTTGTTGTCCTTTCCATGTATCATGTTCTATGAGCCATAGTTTTCCTTTCCTTGCTTATGCGGTGGATTCATAGTTCCAAAGTATTTCTTGTTATTTCATCGAAATTTCTCCTTCATTTTTGACATCATACCGATATGCGGAACCTAGTGAAAGGATGTCCAGAAAGTCCATATTTGTTTGGATGTACCGATGTAGGCCACTTCAATATTTTAGTACCAAGAGCCACTCAAAGTCCTTAATATCCAACATTGTACGCAATGTATGAAAGTTGTTAGTGTATTCTTGCACCATTTGGTCCCTCTCTTAATGCAGAATGGTCCATTTTGTGCACTCATCATCATAGTTTCCCATAGGGTAATATTTTTCCTTGATGACGTCTATGAAAGAGGCTCAAGTGAATTGGCCTTAAACATTCTAGAGTCGTCTTATGAGTTTTGATCACAATGAGTATCCCACTAATTTTTGACATGGGGGACTACCTTAAGGAGCACAAAGCTGGTATTTTTCCTCTTGGAGAAATTGTGGACAAATAAATAAACTTCTAGAAGATTCAACCACTTATCTAGGGCATCAACATCGATATGTACTTCAAATAAGGGAATATCAAAGTTAAATTGTACTTTGAAGGGAGTTTCATCTCTGAAACAACTGCTTGTTGAAAGTGCAGGCACCTCTTCTAGCATTCATCGAAGGATTTGGGAAAAGTTATCCATCATGTCGTTCCTCTGTTGCATGACAGATTCCTCAAGAAACAGATTAATATGATCTCCTTCTCCGTCATCTCTCTTTTATTCCTCCATGGGATCCCACTTTGGGTGGCCCCAAGTGAAACTAGTTCGATACATAACTCTCTATACCCTGACCTCGTTGGGGACATGCACCGAGATACAATCCAAGAGTAGATTGCTTTGATACAAATGATCCATATTTATGGAGAATGAAATGAAAGAATAGATATAGAACCATGAAAATAGATATATTGCAAAGAATAGAATGATACATTAAAGACATATTCTATTAAATGGAGGAAATAGAAGAGACTCTAAATACAATAACGAGAGTGGTGGTAGTTATCTGTGAGAAGAGATGTGGATGCTACGCTCATATATGTGAATTTGAATACAAAATGATGCCTAAAGGTACTATTTATAATAATCATGAGGGAGAGAACCCTAAACGTCCAAAACATAACCCTAGAAGATGAACCATTATAAATTTTGCGGCCCCAAGGTGGTTAGTTGAACAGTTAACTTCCCAAGGTCATAAATTTTTATACAATATTCATTTGTGAAGTTTGATATACCATTATAAAGGTATATCCAAGATTTATATATTTTGGCTGTGTACAAATGAATGTTGTTGAAACCATTTCCCCCACCTGGATCACCAAAAAATGTTGTTTAGTGCCTCAAAACGGAAATTTAGGGCCCAAAAAAACCATAGAAAAATTACTAGGAAAATACCAAAATAGACAACTATTTTGAGTTATTAGAATAGGTGGGTGGACACCAATATCCATGTGGATCAATCCTCCCCCCCTGAGGAAGCAATGGTCTTCATTGCATCAAATCTCGTATCATATCTCAAATTGTGTGTTGAGATGATTTCCTGGTATGACATTCAGTAAAATGATAAGGATGCATTTCTTTGACATCCCAAGAGGTTTATAATTGTTGTTAATGGATATGTTGGATTTGTTCAACAATTATGGTTTCCATGTTATCCTTTGTTTGAACTGGTATGGATGATTTCTTTTTGGATGAGCACCTTGAATGCATGGCCTTTCACTATAGAGATACTCGAATGGATGAGGGAACACTCAATTTGTGCTCTTCTTGTTTCTGTTGAGTAGAGGGACCCTGTGTAGAGGGTGTGGAGGCCTCTATGATCTAATGTTCTCCTTCAGAGGAAATTGTGAAAAAGGATAATTTCCTAGTGTGGGATATTATGTTCTTTTCCTATGAGACAATGGCATATGCAACTATCTCTAGTATGTGATATAGTTTTCCTCCCAAAGTGATAATGAAACGTTGAGGTTGTGATTCATATACTAAATGACGCTTCCACATATATGGTTGTCCTAAAATAACATCATAGAATTCAAGTGGAGACACATCACATAGTGCCTCCTTTTATAAATGCTTGATTCCATATGGTAGGAGACATTGCTAACTAACGTGAATACCTCATTCTTGTCTTAGCCAACCGATGTCGTAGGGTTGCAAGTGTGGTGGTGTCGGAAGCTCCAATATATTGATGATGTCTACTAATATTAGTTTCTTTTGGATGTCGCAGTAACAAACAAAAATTTAATGGGATTCCCTTCATCCACATTTGTGAGTGGAAGAGATGTTCCTATGCCTATGACTCTTCAGAATCATCTGGTTCAATCTATGTGGTAGCAATAATGACGCTCGATTCTGCATCAATGATCCACTTCTAAGAGAAACCTCCTGCAACAAATAATGAAAAGACGCGATATAACACAAATAACAGAACACATAAATAATTTATTGATTGCAGGACACTTTGAGGGGGAAACCTCCTTTGAGCAACCTCAATACAAATAACTCGTGGATGCCTTCATTGGCCTCAACACATACTTATATACTAAGTCTAATATAAACAAATATTACTCCCCATGAATGTGGGATAGTACAATATACTCACTAGATGACTTAGAAAGCATATGCATCCAAAAACAATATACTAACAAAGTAAAGAGAAAGGTTGACAAGGGTTCCTAACATCCCCTCCCTCTTAGAAAACGCTTTTCCTCAAAGCTTTAGATGTGGAATTTGTTGTTGAATTTGAAGGAGTGGTTCCCATGTATCATCCTCTCGTTGCATGTTGTGCCAATGAATCAATACCTCTGTGATGGATTGGGATAAAATCTAACAAGTGCACCTATTGAGGATGTCCTCCATTTCCAAAATCATGGATCCTTCATTATCTAGTTTAGGCAAAACAATTTGTGCTTTAATGTTGATGCCGATAACTTTCTTAAGACAAGAGACATGAAATATTGGGTGAACATGAGAAGAAGAAGGAAGTTCCAATTTATAAGAAACATACCCAATGTTCTGAAGAACCTTATATGGACCATAGAACTTTGGAGCCATTTTATGACACCCTTTAAGTTTAAGGGTTGATTTCTTATAAGGATTTAGATGAAGAAAAACCATATCATCGACTTGAAAAATGTGCTCAAAACGTTGATGATCAGATTTCTGTTTCATTCAGTTTATTTCCATGTGAAGATTGTCTTGCAAAATATGAAGAATCTGATCCCGGTTTCAAAGAACTGTGTCAACTACCTTAACTGGTTAACTTCTGGGGGTGTATGGAAGGAGCATTGGAAGTTCCTGACCATAAACATCTTCATATGGATTCATTTTAGATACAGTGTGGTAGGAGGTATTGTACCACCATTTAGCAAGAGGGAGCCACTTTTCCCACTGATGTTGTTATTCAGAGGTAAAGCAATGAAGATAAGTTTCCAAAAATTTGTTGATAACTTCAATCAACCATTTGTTTGTGGGTGATAACCTGAACTCATCTTTAGTTTGGTGCCAGTGTGGAGAAATAGTTCTGTCAAAAAATGACTTATGAAAGTTGCATCACGATCTGAGACAATAGAAGAAGGGATTCCATGATGACGGAATATCTGGTCCATGAAAATTTGTGCAACTAAGGAGGCGGTATATGGATGGTCGAGGGAACAAAAATGAGTATATTTGGAGAGGATATCAACCACAACCAAGATCATTTTCTTCCCTCCATTTTTAGGGATCCCTTCAATGAAATCCATTGAAATATCTGTTTGAATCCATTTATGGATGGGAAAGGTTTCAAGCAATCCCAGAAGGAGTCTCATTTCACCCTAGTGGCACTCGAAGTTATCACATTCATCCACCATTTTTTGCATTTCCATTTTCATTCCCTTCCAAAATAATTTACGTCGTTCCCTATCATAAATTTTGAGGAACCCATAGTGCCCTATTGATGTATAAGCATGGAGTTCATAGAAGACAACCTATTGAAGATCTGTGCTCTAGGGAAGCACCAGATGACCCTTGTATCTTAGAAAGGAACTATCTAAAGAGTAATGCAGTACAATAGAAGGGTTATTGTCCAGCCATTGGATGATTTCAGATAATGAAGAGTCATTGACATAGCCTTGATGAATAGATTGCAACCAATTTGGAATAGAAATAGAAATAGCTGAAAGAAAAATGTGTCATCAAATGTGTGAGAAAGAGCATCCACCACAAGATTGTCCTTACCCTTGTTGCAGGTGATCTCATAGTAATAAACCATGAGTTTGCTAACCCAAATATGTTGTGTCAAGGATGAGACTCGTTGTTCGAGGAAATATTTTAGACTTTGGTGATCAGTCTTAATGCAAAAATGATTCCCTAATAGGTATGGCCACCATTTCTATACCGCATGCAATATAGCCATTATTTCCTTCTCATATGTAGAGGCGGATAAATTCTTAACGGAAAGGGATTGTTGGTTAGCACAATGGGATGTTCATCTTGAAGGAGAAAAACACCAAGTCCAATGTCACAAGCATCACTCTCAATAGTGAAGGGATTGGATAAATCGAGCATAGCTAGAACAGGTGGGGTACAAATAGATTTTTCAGTTTGTCAATTGCACACTCAGGAGCATGTGTCCATGTAAAATAATTATTTTTCAATAGAGTTATTAATGGATCTACAATCTTCCCATAATCCTAGACAAACTTGTGGTAGTATGCAATCAGTACCAAAAAACCACGAAGGTTCTTTGAGTGTCTGAGGATGTGGCCAATTTTTCATTGCATCTATTTTGGTAGGATCCACATGAACCCCTTGTGTAACACCTCGATTTTGACCCCATTTGCATTAAATGTATATGATGTATATATTGTAATTAATCATGGTGTGGAGCTAAAGGAAAAATCCCCACCATTGATTTAGCGTTTTATGTTTCGGCGATTAAAAATCATTGCCGATGGTATTTTGTGTTAGCCGGCACATTATAATTCTGGACATCATGTAAATATGCAATTTAATTAAAAACCCACAACCAACTATGTCAATGCAACAAATTATGAGATGGGGGCATGATTTCCTAAGGATAAGGGGGGGGAATGTTTAACCTTGAGCCATTGGAGGAAATCCTTGTGTCAAGGGATGACCCATCAAAACTGTCAACTACCCATTTGTTGTCTTTTTCCCCAATCATTTATTTCCGCCAGAATTTGGTTGAGGTAGTTATTGCATGGGAATGGGAAGAGTATGGGAAAAAAATCGAATTGGGTAGAGCACCCATTTTCGAAAAACACGTTTTGACTCCTTCGGCACGTAAAAAACCCAAAAACTGATGCCCATTCCCTCATGCATTCATGTTTTTGTCTTCCCCGCATTATTTGAGCTTCTTGGCATTTTCCATGGACGTTTTTGCAGTGTTCTTCATTTTTTCCATGGATAGGAAGTGATTTTGTTGACATTCAGTGGTTGGGATCTCTGTTGGGTGTTTTTGTGTTGTTTCTACATCCCCACGGTTGGGATTTTCATGTTTCAGTGTTGCACATCCAATGGGGGGGACATAGCTACAATTTCAGGGACTGAGGGAGTCGTTTTGGCCCACATGAAGCCATAGATCGTTTTTGGGAAATGAATTGCATAGGTTGGGCTGTTTTACTCAATTACCATTTCCGATTTTGGCCTCTGTAATGTTTTCCTTCAATCCCAGAACTATAATTGTTGTGTATGCATATTTTGTTTGGTCTTTGAACTAGCTTGGGAGTGGAAATGGGGCCTGAATATCTTGATAAACCTAGTGTGAGAAGGAACCTCACAGAGAGATCTAGGGGGTTGGTTTTCATCTTTTCACACCTTGAATTGCAATGGAAGGGAAGGCATATCCCGAGGGACTATGTAGTAGAGAAAGGGATGCTTCCTTGTGTTGGGTGTGTACATGTTTTAGAATTCAGGCTAGATCTGGTGCAGGTGTGCATATCTCTGGGGTTGATCACACTAGCTTAGCAGCTAGCCTTTCCACCTCCTTTGTAGCCTGATAAACACAAATGTGTTGGCTTGGCTGATTTTTTGTTGTATCCTTGTCTATGTGTGAGTCTGTCAGTGTTCCCTTATTCCTTGTGGGAATCATTCCCAACTCAGGGGTGGCAGTGTTGCTGAGTGATTAATGAGAACACTAGCCTATGGTTGGGTGGAACGTTGTAGCGACGTAGCTGGTTGTGGGACAATATTCTTTCAAGATAAGTCTTCTTGTCTATTTTATCTCTGCAATTGTATTTTGTTTAATGAATTAATATGAACATGTTAAATTCTTTAATGGAATGTATTTTTATTCCGTTGTATGTTAATGACTTATGCATCTATGCATGTTGTTAGTTCAATGCATTTTATTTTAGGTTCATGGGGATAGTTTTCCCAAATTAGAAGCACCATGGTCGTGTTCTCTCTCTGGTGGACAAGAGGGGACGTGACACCTTGTGTTGAAACAATATGCTCAAGATACTCTACTTCCTCCTTCCCAAAAAAAAATTACATTATTTGTCACAGAGATTATGATCATAGAAAAGTTGTAGTACAAGATCCATATGTTGGAGATGGTCCACCCATGTTTTACTATAGATGAGCATATCATCAAACAAGACCAGAATGAAGTTCCACAAGTATGGATGGAATATTTTATTCATCAATTCCTAGAATGTGGAACAAGAATTAGTGAGGCCAAAGGGTATGACCAAAAACTCATAGTGGCCGTCATGTGTGCCAAAATCCGTTTTAGGGATATCATCTTCAAGAACCTGAATTTGGTGATACCTAGAATGAAGATTCAACTTGGAGAAAAAATCTGCATCATAAAGCTCATCAACAACAAGAATTGGAAAGTTATCCTTGATTGTGATGTGATTAAGTGTTTGAAAGTCAATGCATAGGTTCCATGACCCATTATGTTTTTTTAAACAAGAAGAATTGGTGAAGAAAAGGAACTGGTATTAGGGAAAATAATACCTTGCTTCAGTAAGTCCCAAACGAGCATCTCAAAATCTGTCTTTTGGTGAACGAGTAGTGATAGGTCCTGATGTTGGGATGGATTCTTCTAGGAAGGAGAGGAATACGACGGTCCTCTAGTCTTGAAGGTGGAAATCCCACTGGTTCGACGAAGACAGATGCATATCGATCCAAAATTTGTTATAGATCCAAGGGAGTATTGGAGATCACTGATGGTTGTATCTGAATGGAATGGAGCTAAGAGATTACACCATGTAAAATCATTCCTAAATATATTTCCATGCAATTTGAACTAGTGATGCTGAGAGACCTTGGTTGTAAGCCCTTCAATGTTTGTTTTTGTCCATTGACTAAAAACTAAATCCAAAGTTCAACAAAATCCCAAAAGATGGGTCCAAGAGTGCGTAACCATTGAGTGCCCAAAATCTCATCACATCCACCTAAGGGAAAGGTAAACATGTCAAAGTGCAAGTTATAATATCCAATAGAGATATGCACATTGCAACACTTTTCATTGCAAGGTAAGGTTACCCCATTGGCAATGATGCCTTCAAAGCTGGTGCAAGGATGGACAAAACAATTAGCCTGTTTGGTAATTCGAGGGTCAATAACTTTATGACTGCTACCATAATCAACCCTTTTGTAAGAAGGATCTTATTGAAGAAATCCTTGACCTGCATGGTATATGGGGTGGTGTGTTAGCTAGAATATTTCACCTCCTGCGGACAGCAAGGTGTTCCACTGGTCTAAATGGTTCAGATCCAGAAAAAATAGAGGATAGAGGTTGAAGACTCTCCCTAGACGCTGTAGATATCTCGAATACAAGGCTTTGACAGTTCACCTATGTACCTGCAAAAAACCTCAATACGAAACAAATCAAAGCAACCAGAATATGATCTACTAATCTATGCTAGTGACTAAGGAATCTAGCAACATATATATGAAATCTGACGAAGTTTACAAACCAAGCCTTAGTGTTGACATGCATCTCCATGAAACTAACTCTTCATCCCCAAAAGCTCCGACTCTATCTCTCTATGCTCTCTCCAAATGATCTTGGGACAAGAATCAATCCAACAATACCTTCAATGTTCTCCCCTCAACCATGGCTATGAGCTCATATTTAGAGGGCTTTAATGGATAGAGATTGTTGAGAAATTAGTGGGTGAGGTGGCCTCTAAGATCCTAGGATGAGGGATCTCAAGCTCAACCTCCCCACAATACTAGGGATAAGGCAGTACACGAGGCTTATCATCTAGAGGCCTCGAGAAACTTCTTTTTTTCCCTTTTTACCCAGGGTACCGCGCTTCTCCTTCTATGAAAGAGAGGTTCTAGTAATAACCACCTATGGACCAAGGGCAATGGGCGGTGGCACCGCTTGTGGACAACCGATGAAAGGTGGTGCGAACAGGGGTACCACTCCTGGATAAAGGGGCATGCATGGTGCTGGGAATTTGTATGAGAGATTGATGAAAAACAATTTAGTTTCCACTCCAGAAGCTGGGATTCAGGGCAAGTAGGTATGTCAAATGTCTTATCACATGATGGTGACAAGATTTTGGTATAATAGGATGCCCCCGAAAGCATGAGTCTTAGAGTGATACGATAAATGAGATCTTTGAGAACAAGTCATCGCCAGGAGATGAAAATGTCGGCTCGATCGGAGTATGCAATCAAGTAGGCATCTATAGTACATCGGTATGTTGACTCATTGACACAAGTAACAAAAGTCATAGCTGTAGACCAATACAAGGCAGATCCATGAGTGGAATAAACAAGCATGCCTACTAGAATACAGCATAGATCCATGTGATAGAGAACTCAAACTTGGACATAGCTACCAGACATACAACATAGATCTATGTCATACATATGCAAATTTGAGCATAGCCATGACCATACAAATGTGGATCCATGCTAGATATACAAAACTCCATTGCCACCTGGGGAAAAAGCATTAAGCGCTTTTAAACAAATGCCCAAATTCTTCGTCTCATCTTCCACATAGGATGATTCTATCCATGTGATTACAATGATCTGAAGTCGAACATGGTAGAAATCACTTGATTATAGGCCAATGATGTGAACCATTAACAAGTGTGAGGGAGATCACCATTAATGTCAATGATTCCCAAGGTACCCTAGTACAATCTACTGAGTGCGAATAGATGTCCTGATGTCAAACACCCAGTTGATTCTATCGATCAAAGTTCAATGATGTGAACCTATGTCGAGAGCGAGAGAATCTACCATTAAGGCATACAGATCTCAAGGTACTAAATATTGTTTCTAAGACTATTTCCCGGATGATGAGCTGATGTCAACGGGAATAGTCTCATCGAAGGAGGGCCATGATGAGTCCCACATAGACGACACGAAACTCGGAACATAGTTCTAGAATAATGTGAATGTAGTAACCATATGACTGACTCAAAGATACTGACACAAAGACTATGTATACTACAGAGGTAAAACCTCTTCAGATCCCCTTTGAAAATCGAGCGACACGACAAAATGACTTGGCAGCATGATTAGACAGGATAGATACACAATGCGACAGTGGACAATACATTCTTTTGAAAGACTCAAAGGATTGACATGACTCATGAAAGTGGATCGTCACTGTTACGGAGAGAAATTCCTATGGCTTGGGGTACCACAACAGACAACTTGATTCTAGGAATCAATCCTTTCCAATATGCAATAGAAATTAAATGTCTAACACTAAAGGATCAGACCCCGTACCTTATTTCGAATGGTTGAAGTAGATACCCGTTGAGCTTTCCAATCTTCAACTTGAATTGATAGATTACTTCCTCAACAACAAGTAAACAATACAAGCATTCTATATATCATGGTGTTAGATCTATTCTAGCATATATAATCAATAATGTATAAGCATTTGACATAATCCCATGGATAAAATATTCATTCAAACACACATTATTGGATAGGAAAAGATATTTCTATTAATATAAATCAGAGATTACAAGATACAACCTCTAACGGCATGTCTGTGAATCAGAGAAACTGAATCGCCCACTTGGGCCTCGACCACCTCAATCCTCCATCTCTCGATAGCAAGCTCACAAGAAAAATGCAAGTTTGGGAAGAACACACTAGTGCTCCAAGGGACAAAGGGATGCAGACTCAAGCATAAGTTTCGGCAACAATGGACTATAGTTTCTTTGCTCTTAATTCTCTCTTCTTGCCTTCAATGTACCAAGGGGTTCCTTATATAGCTTCCACAGGGGTAATGAAAGGTCGAATCTGAGCGATCTCAAGGCATAGGGAAGGCCAGGAGTCAAATGAGTCGGATCCATGTCTAGGAAAACTCCAAAACGATTTATTAATCCTCCCTTGTCCAAATTTGGTCATATGTCTAAATTGGGAGTCATGTCTAAATCGGGAGTCCATCTAGTCTATTTATAGTCATTAACACCATTGTGCCCACTTGACCAAATTGGGGCACATGTTTCAGTAACTAAAGTGTGGGGAACACTAATTGAGGATCATTGCCACTTATTGCACTTTATTGCATAAGTTTAGGAGCCTCCTAGATCAATCCCTACAATTTAGGAAGCCACTGGGAGTGCCGAAACCAACCAAGGTCAGTTCACTTCAGTTAATGACTAGTCAAGATAAGTTAGGAGTTAGTTACATTTAGTTCTAGTCCTCTACATTCAGTTAGCGCTAGGTTTACTTGACTGAACACATGTGCGGGGAATTTCTCACCTACCATTGTCATTTAACCTTAGTCAACACTGAATGTAACACTTGAGTTATGTTTTAGAGCTCCGATGAACTCCGGTTATGGTTTAGACAAGGTCAGTTAACTATTGAGTCCTCCGATAGTGATTTAGACAAGGTCTTGGTTACCTACAGTCAAGTAGAGTCTAATCAATTCGAATTTCTTCACGTGGATTCAAATTTCTTGTGGCTATTAAATCCATTGTACTTCATTGTAATTATCTATCTAATTACTCTTTGATTAATGAAAAGCATTCACAGCTGCAAGCCATTTTTGCACTGTTTCATTTTTCAATAACTGAGTAAATTGTGTGATATATCATGTGAGTTGTTTGTTTTTCCACAGATCTATATGCTCAATTTAATATGGTATCAGAGCCTCGGTGGACAAGGCACTTCTCCTCCTCAGATCTCCTACTGGATCATTTTTTTTGTTTTGCAGGTACAACTTCGAAATGATTTCATCTTTGATGAGACAAGGTTGGACAATTGTCTAGACAAGATTGGACAGAACCTTTGGAATGATTTATGAGGATCATAATAGCACTTTGGGGAGAACATCCAGTGCCATAATCATCCTTGATCCAAAAATCTCGGCCTCCACTCTCTCTGATGAAGTTGTTCAAGATAAAGAAGAAGCAGAAGCTTCTACACAGTCAATTCGAATTGAAGACAGTCTCCATGCAGTGACTCCTTCTCCTGATGCTCCGGAAGTTCATGAGATCTATGATATCTCATATAATCATATTTATGAAATAGAAGAATACATTTGAATCTCTGATATTGAATAAAAATTCTGCTGCACTTCCATGCAAACATTCACCGGTGATTTTCCTTTAAATTCTGTGCAAAATTTACTAGTAATTGCTTCCGAAAGTGAAGAGAAATTTGATTTTTCTCCCTCTAATGTTTCTGGTGGTGTGAAAATATGTGATACCTTGGATATTTTGGAATAAATATCAGATTAACAGAGTGATCCATTCGCTCCCCATTATCTATATTTTCCAGCAAATTCCTGCAGGATTGCATGCACCAAAATTCAGAATTTTGAAGAAGAAGAAAGCTGTGCATCCACCGTCTCGGTGAACCATTTATTTGAATCTAATATTAACCTTATTGGATCTGATATTACCTTATTTATATCTGATATGATATTTCTTGTTTTAATATATCAAATTCATAATATTTCAGTACCACTTGTAGCTGTTCTCATCAACGGTGTGAAGAAACAAGTACCACAAGTCTCCTACAAAACTGATGCTAGGGATTTGATTCCATTTCATAGTTTTGGATATGTTTTGAACCTATTTAGATATGATTTAATTTCTGATCTGATATTATTTGGTTCATATTTTAAAATCCAAAATCCTTCAGTCATGCTTGTAGCTGCTCTCACCAAGTTCGGTGTGAAAAATCAAGTACCGCACTTTCTCTTCAAAACTGCTGATGGGGATTTGGTGTTAGTTTCCTCATATGAGGTTGATGATATTTTATTATGTGATTCATTATCTATTTCAGAAGCTATATCAGACTATGGAGCTCAAGCATTCGCTCTCAAAATTCCTAGTGCTTCTTTACCATTGATCACATGCTCATCTCCTCACAGAACTAGTAAAGAGGAAGATTTTCTGCATCCGCCTGGACACCTGCTCCTAACACTTGGGGCTGTTCTTACCACTCATGGTTTGCTGTTCATGGATGCAACATATCAGTTTCTTGAGTTTTCCTCACATTCTCTGAATTCTCAAGAACCTTTTCTCACTTTTCAGTTGACTTCAGTTGCTCTACATGGGTCCAATCTTCATCCCACAGCTGTCTATATTTCTGATTTAGTTGAGCATATCATTCTTCTTCCAAAGAGGAATATTCCTCCAGAAATAATGATGGAGAGGTTCACATGCCAGGCCCCAGGATACCTGTGCACAGAAGAACCAGATTGATCCTGATTCTACCTGCTTAATTAGAGGGGGGGGGGGGTTTCCCATGTGGTTTTTGCCCCCACCACCTTGTTTTTGAGCAGTTACTTTACTTTAATTGATGTAATGGGTGACCTATGGTCTTAGTTACCAGGGCCCATAGTTTGTCCAAGTTAGAATTCAAGGAGGGTGTTAGGATTATTAATCCTCCCTTGTCCAAATTTGGTCATATGTCTAAATTGGGAGTCATGTCTAAATTGGGAGTCCATCCAGTCTATTTATAGTCATTAACACCATTGTGTCCACTTGACCTAATTGGGGCACATGTTTCAGTTACTAAAGTGTGGGGAACACTAATTGAGGCTCACTGCCACTTATTGCACTTTATTGCATAAGTTTAGGATCCTCCTAGATCAATCCCTACAATTTAGGAAGCCACTGGGAGTGCCGAAACCAACCAAGGTCAGTTCACTTCAGTTAATGACTAGTCAAGCTAAGTTAGGAGTCAGTTACATTTAGTTCTAGTCCTCTACATTTAGTTAGCACTAGGTTTACTTGACTGAACACATGTGGGGTGCATTTCTCACCTACCACTGTCAGTTAACCTTAGTCAACACTGAATGTAACACTTGAGTTATGTTTTAGAGCTCCGATGAACTCCGGTTATGGTTTAGACAAGGTCAGTTAACTATTGGGTCCTCCAATAGTGATTTAGACAAGGTCTTGGTTACCTACAGTCAAGTAGAGTCTAATCAATTCGAACTTCCTCACGTGGATTCAAATTGCTTGTGGCTATTAAAGCCATTGTACTTCATTGTAATTATCTATCTAATTACTCTTTGATTAATGAAAAGCATTCACAGCTGCAAGCCATTTTTGCACTATTTCATTCTTCAATAACTGAGTAAATTGTGTGATCTATCATGTGAGTTGTGTGTTTGTCCACAGATCTATGTGCTCAATTTAATAATGATGTGAACTGTTAACAAGTGCGAGGGAGATCACCATTAATTTCAATGATTCCCAAGGTACCCTAGTACAATCTACTGAGTGAGAATAGATGTCCTAATGTCGAACACCCAGTCGATTCTATCGACCAAAGTTCAATGATGTGAACCTATGTCGAGAGCGTGAGAATCTATCATTAAGGCATACAGATCTCAAGGTACTAAATATTGTTTCTAAGACTTTTTCCCAGATGATGAGCTGATGTCAACGGGAATAGTCTCATCGAAGGAGGGCCATGATGAGTCCCACATAGACGACACGAAACTCGGAACATAGTTCTAGAATGTTGTGAATGTAGTAACCATATGACTGACTCAAAGATACTGACACAAAGACTGTGGATACTGCAGAGGTAAAACTTCTTCAGATCCCCTTTGAACATCGGGCGACATGAAAAAATGACTTGGCAGCATGATTAGACAGGATAGATACACAATGCGACAGTGGACAATACATTCTTTTGAAAGACTCAAAGGATTGACATGACTCATGAAAGTGGATCGTCACTATTACGGAGATAAATTCCTATGGCTTGGGGTACCACAACAGACAACTTGATTCCAGGAATCAATCCTTTCCAATATGCAATAGAAATTAAATGTCTAAAACTAAAGGATCAGACCTTGTACCTTATTCCAGACGGTTGAAGTAGATCCCCATTGAGCTTTCCAATCTTCAACTTGAATTGATAGATTACTTCCTCAACAACAAGTAAACAATACAAGCATTCTATATATCAAGGTGTTAGATCTATTCTAGCATATATAATCAATAATGTATAAGCATTTGACATAATCCCATGGATAAAATATTCATTCAAACACACATTATTGGATAGGAAAAGATATTTATATTAATATAAATCAGAGATTAGAAGATACAACCTCTGACGTCATGTCTGTGAACCAGAGAAACTGAATCCCCCACTTGGGCCTCGACCACCTCAATCCTCCATCTCTCGATAGCAAGCTCACAAGAAAAAGGCAAGTTTGGGAAGAACACACTAGTGCTCCAAGGGACAAAGGGATGTAGACTCAAGCATAAGTTCCGGCAACAATGGACTATAGTTTCTTTGCTCTTAATTCTCTCTTCTTCCCTTCAATGTACCAAGGGGTTCCTTATATAGCTTCCACAGGGGTAATGAAAGGTCGAATCTGAGCGATCTCAAGGCATAGGGAAGGCCAGGAGTCAAATGAGTCGGATTCATGTCAAGGAAAACTCCAAAAGGATTTATTAATCCTCCCTTGTCCAAATTTGGTCATATGTCTAAATTGGGAGTCATGTCTAAATCGGGAGTCCATCCAGTATATTTATAGTCATTAACACCATTGTGTCCACTTGACCTAATTGGGGCACATGTTTCAGTTACTAAAGTGTGGGGAACACTAATTAAGGCTCACTACCACTTATTGCACTTTATTGCATAAGTTTAGGAGCCTCCTAGATCAATCCCTACAATTTAGGAAGCCACTGGGAGTGCCGAAACCAACCAAGGTCAGTTCACTTCAGTTAATGACTAGTCAAGCTAAGTTAGGAGTCAGTTACATTTAGTTCTAGTCCTCTACATTCAGTTAGCGCTAGGTTTACTTGACTGAACACATGTGGGGTGCATTTCTCACCTACCACCGTCAGTTAACCTTAGTCAACACTGAATATAACACTTGAGTTATTTTTTAGAGCTCCGATGAACTTCGGTTATGGTTTAGACAAGGTTAGTTAACTATTGAGTCCTCCGATAGTGATTTAGACAAGGTCTTGGTTACCTACAGTCAAGTAGAGTGTAATCAATTCGAACTTCCTCATGTGGATTCAAATTGCTTGTGGATATTAAATCCATTGTACTTCATTGTAATTATCTATCTAATTACTCTTTGATTAATGAAAAGCATCCACAGCTACAAGCCATTTTTGCACTTTTTCATTCTTCAATAACTGAGTAAATTGTGTGATCTATCATGTGAGTTGTGTATTTTTCCACAGATCTATGTGCTGAATTTAATATGGTATCAGATCCTCGGTGGACAAGGCACTTCTCCTCCTCAGATCTCCTACTGGATCATTTTTTTTGTTTTGCAGGTACAACTTTGAAATGATTTCTTCTTTGATGAGACAAGGTTGGACAGAACTCTAGACAAGATTGGACAGAACCTTTGGAATGATTTATGAGGATCATAATAGCACTTTGGGGAGAACATCCAGCACCATAATCATTCTTGATCCAAAAATCTTGTCCTCCACTCTCTCTGATGAAGTTGTTCAAGATAAAGAAGAAGCAGAAGCTTCTACACAGTCAATTCGAATTGAAGACAGTCTCCATGCAGTGACTCCTTCTCCTGATACTTCGGAAGTTTATGAGATCTCTGATATCTCATATTCTCATATTGCTGAAACAGAAGAAGACATTTGAATCTCTGATATTGAATAAAAATTCTGTTGCACTTCCATGCAAACATTCACCGGTGATTTTCCTTTAAATTCTGTGCAAAATTTACTAGTAATTGCTTCCGAAAGTGAAGAGAAATTTGATTTTTCTCCCTCTAATGTTGCTGGTGGTGTGAAAATATGTGATACCTTGGATATTTTGGAAGAAATATCAGATTAACAGAGTGATCCATTCGCTCCCCATGATCTATATTTTCCAGCAAATTCCTACAGGATTGCATGCACCAAAATTCAGAATTTTGAAGAAGAAGAAAGTTGTGCATCCACCGTCTCGGTGAACCATTTATTTGAATCTGATATTAACCTTATTGGATCTGATATTACCTTATTTAGATCTGATATGATATTTCTTGGCTTAATATATCAAATTCATAATATTTCAGTACCACTTGTAGTTGTTCTCATCAACGGTGTGAAGAAACAAGTACCACAAGTCTCCTACAAAACTGATGCTGGGGATTTGATTCCATTTCATAGTTTTGGATCTGTTTTGAACCTATTTAGATCTGATTTAATTTCTGATCTGATATTATTTGGTTCGTATTTTAAAATCCAAAATCCTTCATTCATGCTTGTAGCTGCTCTCACCAATTCCGATGTGAAAAATCAAGTACCGCACTTTCTCTTCAAAACTGTTGATGGGGATTTGGTGTTAGTTTCCTCATATGAGGTTGCTGATATTTTATTATGTGATTCATTATCTATTTCAGAAGCTATATAAGACTATGGAGCTCAATCATTCGCTCTCAACAGTCCCAGTGCTTCTTTACCATTGATCACATGCTCATCTCCTCACAGAACTAGTAAAGAGGAAGATTTTCTGCATCCGCCTGGACACCTGCTCCTAACACTTGGGGCTGTTCTTACCACTCATGGTTTTCTGTTCATGGATGCAACATATCAGTTTCTTTAGTGTTCCTCACATTCTTTGAATTCTCAAGAACCTTTTCTCACTTTTCAGTTGACTTCAGTTGCTCTACATGGGTCCAGTCTTCATTCGGCAGCTGTCTATATTTCTGATTTAGTTGAGCATATCATTCTTCTTCCAAAGAGGAATATTCCTCCAGACATAATGATGGAGAGGTTCACATGCCAAGCCCCAGGATACCTATGCACAGAAGAACCAGATTGATCCTGATTCTACCTGCTTAATTAGAGGGGGGGATTTTTTTCCCATGTGGTTTTTTCCCCAGCACCTTGTTTTTGAGTAGTTACTTTAATTTACTTGATGTAATGGGTGACCTATGGTCTTAGTTACCAGGGCCCACAGTTTTTTCAAGTTAGAATTCAAGAGGGGTGTTAGGATTATTAATCCTCCCTTGTCCAAATTTGGTCATATGTCTAAATTGGGAGTCATGTCTAAATCGGGAGTCCATCCAGTCTATTTATAGTCATTAACACCATTGTGTCCACTTGACCTAATTGGGGCACATGTTTCAGTTACTAAAGTGTGGGGAACACTAATTGAGGCTCACTGCCACTTATTGCACTTTATTTCATAAGTTTAGGAGCCTCCTAGATCAATCCCTACAATTTTGGAAGCCACTGGGAGTGCCGAAACCAACCAAGGTCAGTTCACTTCAGTTAATGACTAGTCAAGATAAGTTAGGAGTCAGTTACATTTAGTTCTAGTCCTCTACATTCAGTTAGCGCTAGGTTTACTTGACTGAACACATGTGGGGCGCATTTCTCACCTACCACTGTCAGTTAACCTTAGTCAACACTGAATATAACACTTGAGTTATGTTTTAGAGATCCGATGAACTTCGGTTATGGTTTAGACAAGGTCAGTTAACTATTGAGTCCTCCGATAGTGATTTAGACAAGGTCTTGGTTACCTGCAGTCAAGTAGAGTCTAATCAATTCGAACTTCCTCATGTGGATTCAAATTGCTTGTGGCTATTAAAGCCATTGTAATTCATTGTAATTATCTATCTAATTACTCTTTGATTAATGAAAAGCATTCACAACTGCAAGCCATTTTTGCACTGTTTCATTCTTCAATAATTGAGTAAATTTTGTGATCTATCATGTGAGTTGTGTGTTTGTCCACAGATCTATGTGCTCAATTTAATAATGATGTGAACCGTTAACAAGTGCGAGGGAGATCACCATTAATGTCAATGATTCCCAAGGTACCCTAGTACAATCTACTGAGTGCGAATAGATGTCCTAATGTCAAACACCCAATCGATTTTATCGATCAAAGGTCAATGATGTGAACCTATGTCGAGAGCGAGAGAGTCTATCATTAAGGCATACAGATATCAAGGTACTAAATATTGTTTCTAAGACTATTTCCCGGATGATGAGCTGATGTCAACGGGAATAGTCTCATCGAAGGAGGGCCATGATGAGTCCCACATAGACGACACGAAACTCGGAACATAGTTGTAGAATGATGTGAATGTAGTAACCATATGACTGACTCAAAGATACTTACACAAATACTGTGTATACTGCAGAGGTAAAACTTCTTCAAATCCCCTTTGAACATCGGGCGACACGACAAAATGGCTTGGTAGCATGATTAGATAGGATAGATACACAATGCAACAATGGACAATACATTCTTTTGAAAGACTCAAAGGATTGACATGACTCATGAAAGTGGATCGTCACTGTTATGGAGAGAAATTCCTATGTCTTGGGGTACCACAACAGACAACTTGACTCTAGGAATCAATCCTTTCCAATATGTAATAGAAATTAAATGTCTAACACTAAAGGATCAGACCTCATACCTTATTCTGGACGGTTGAAGTAGATCCCCGTTGAGCTTTCCAATATCCAACTTGAATTGATAGATTAATTCCTCAACAACAAGTAAACAATACAAGAATTCTATATATCATAGTGTTAGATCTATTCTAGCATATATAATCAATAATGTATAAGCATTTGACATAATCCCATGGATAAAATATTCATTCAAACACACATTATTGGATAGGAAAAGATATTTCTATTAATATAAATCAGAGATTACAAGATACAACCTCTGACGGCATGTCTGTGAACTGGAGAAACTGAATCCCCCACTTGGGCCTCAACCACCTCAATCCTCCATCTCTCGATAGCAAGCTCATAAGAAAAAGGCAAGTTTGGGAAGAACACACTAGTGCTCCAAGGGACAAAGGGATGCAGACTCAAGCATAAGTGCTGGCAACAATGGACTATAGTTTCTTTGCTCTTAATTCTCTCTTCTTCCCTTCAATGTACCAAGGGGTTCCTTATATAGCTTCCACAGGGGTAATGAAAGGTCGAATCTGAGCGATCTCAAGGCATAGGGAAGGCCAAGAGTCAAATGAGTCAGATCCATGTCAAGGAAAACTCCAAAAGGATTTATTAATCCTCCCTTGTCCAAATTTGGTCATATGTCTAAATTGGGAGTCATGTCTAAATCGGGAGTCCATCCAGTATATTTATAGTCATTAACACCATTATGTCCACTTGAACTAATTGGGGCACATGTTTCAGTTACTGAAGTGTGGGGAACACTAATTGAGGCTCACTGCCACTTATTGCACTTTATTGCATAAGTTTAGGAGCCTCCTAGATCAATCCCTACAATTTAGGAAGCCACTGGGAGTGCCGAAACCAACCAAGGTCAGTTCACTTCAGTTAATGACTAGTCAAGCTAAGTTAGGAGTCAGTTACATTTAGTTCTAGTCCTCTACATTCAGTTAGCGCTAGGTTTACTTGATTGAACACATGTGGGGCGCATTTTTCACCTACCACTGTCAGTTAACCTTAGTCAACACTAAATGTAACATTTGAGTTATGTTTTAGAGCTCCGATGAACTCCAGTTATGGTTTAGACAAGGTCAGTTAACTATTGAGTCCTCCGATAGTGATTTAGACAAGGTCTTGGTTACCTACAGTCAAGTAGAGTCTAATCAATTCGAACTTCCTCATGTGGATTCAAATTGCTTGTGGCTATTAAATCCATTGTACTTCATTGTAATTATCTATCTAATTACTCTTTGATTAATGAAAAGCATTCACAACTGCAAGCCCTTTTTGCACTGTTTCATTCTTCAATAACTAAGTAAATTGTGTGATCTATCATGTGAGTTGTGTGTTTTTCCACAGATCTATGTGCTCAATTTAATATGGTATCGGAGCCTCGGTGGACAAGGCACTTCTCCTCCTCAGATCTCCTACTAGATCATTTTTTTTGTTTTGCAGGTACAACTTCGAAATGATTTCATCTTTGATGAGACAAGGTTGGATAGAACACTGGACAAGATTGGACAGAACCTTTGGAATGATTTATGAGGATCATAATAGCACTTTGGGGAGAACATCCAACACCATAAGCATCCTTGATCCAAAAATCTCAGCCTCCACTCTCTCTGATGAAGTTGTTCAAGATAAAGAAGAAGTAGAAGCTTCTACACAGTCAATTCCAATTGAAGACAGTCTCCATGCAGTGACTCCTTCTCCTGATGCTCCAGAAGTTCATGAGATCTCTAAGATCTCATATTCTCATATTGCTGAAACAGAAGAAGACATTCAAATATCTGATATTGAATAAAAATTCTGTTGCACTTCCATGCAAACATTCACCGGTGATTTTCCTTTAAATTCTGTGCAAAATTTACTAGTATTTGCTTCCGAAAGTGAAGAGAAATTTGATTTTTCTCCCTCTAATGTTGCTGGTGGTGTGAAAATATGTGATACCTTGGATATTTTGGAAGAAATATCAGATTATCAGATTGATCCATTCACTCCCCGTGATCTATATTTTCCAGCAAATTCCTGCAGGATTGCATGCACCAAAATTTAGAATTTTGAAGAAGAAGAAAGATGTGCATCCACCGTCTCGGTGAACCATTTATTTAAATATGATATTAACCTTATTGGATCTGATATTACCTTATTTAGATCTGATATGATATTGCTTGGTTTAATATATCAAATTCATAATATTTCAATACCACTTGTAGTTGTTCTCATCAACGGTGTGAAGAAACAAGTACCACAAGTCTCCTACAAAACTGATGCTGGGGATTTGATTCCATTTCATAGTTTTGGATCTATTTTGAACCTATTTATATCTGATTTAATTTCTGATCTGATATTATTTGGTTCATATTTTAAAATCCAAAATCCTTCAGTCATGCTTGTAGCTGCTCTCACCAATTCCGGTGTGAAAAATCAAGTACCGCACTTTCTCTTCAAAACTGCTGATGGGGATTTGGTGTTAGTTTACTCATATGAGGTTGATGATATTTTATTATGTGATTCATTATCTATTTCAGAAGATATATCAGACTATGGATCTCAAGCATTCACTCTCAACAGTCCCAATGCTTCTTTACCATTGATCACATGCTCATCTCCTCACAGAACTAGTAAAGAGGAAGATTTTCTGCATCCGCCTGGACACCTGCTCCTAATACTTGGGGCTGTTCTTACCACTCCATCTGCAGCGGGACAGGGGAAGGAGTCTACAGCAGGATAGGGGAAGGCCATACAAAGTGTGATTCACCTGGAGTAGTGAAATTAGCTATAACAGATGCCCCCTAATGTGTGAGGTCAGAGGGGTCATACGATGGCCGAAATACATTATAAGTCCATCCCAGAAGTGGAGTGATGAAGGATCCCAAATGGAAGACCAGCCACCCAATAAGAATAGTACACTAATACAACTATGCACATAACTGCAAGTACATATAGCAATCCCGGATACATAAGAGTACAATGGCCATGAATAGGCATGATACATGATATCACATATGTGGTCATTGCCACGTACAATATACATATATCAAAATCTCCATGATGAATATATACAAAGGACCATGATCTCCATAATGGCTGAAGATATAACAGATCAAGATCTCCATAGTGGCTGGAAATATCTAACATATACTGGAATCAAGTCAC